>CAUYSK010078514.1:0-39027 GCA_963575035.1 Avahi laniger | reverse complement strand
CGCCTTATTGGTCATGGAAGGAAGATCGGGAGATGCCAAGAAAGTCCTGCCCTGAGCATTTGTCAGGATGGCCATTCGAACCCTGGAGTCACTGTGGGCTTCTGACCTGGAACAGCCCTCGGCTCGGTATCGAACGTTTTGTGCGAGAGGAGGGGATCGGTCCCTTTGCCCAGGACACGTACAGTCACGTCAGCAGCCGGCAGCAGTCACGTAGGCCGGGCTTCTCACAGAGCACTAACCGAGGAGGATCAGAAGCCGGAGCAGGGTGTAGTCTAAGCGGGTCAGCGAGATGGACAGAGACTGGCTTCTGACTACCTTGAAGGGTTAAGTCCTTGCAGATGTTGCCAGAGTCTGAATTGTCCCCCCAGAGCAGCGCCAGCCTCCCCCTACGGTGCCAGGGGACCTAGGTGGTAGGTAAGTCTCGGTGACAACACTGCTTCCTGGTTTCCCTCTACCTTGGAAGCCCAGGGCCGTCTGGTGGGAAGGTCTCATGGCTCTACTCAATGGGGGAGAATCCAAAACTCACAATCCTGGATGTCACCGAGACCAGGCCTTGCAGGGCAGTCTTCGGTGCGTGTGTGATTGACACTTTTCTTTCCTGTCTCCCTGAAGTGTCATTTTCCTCTGGCTCTCTCACCAGGCTGGCTTTCCTTCAGCTCTGGGCCTTCTGGTCTCAATGTTACCTGTATTTCGGGGCCGAGGGTGGTAGATGATGTTCTCCTTGATTGTTCAGTCTCTTACTTCTCTGCCTTGACCAAGAGGTCAAGTTCATGCATGTAAAGGCGTCTCCAAAGCCCAGGCTTGGTTCTGGGTGTGACGGGACTGGCTCAGGCGGGCAGCTGACTCCGCCACGGGAACCATGATCACCTGCCGTGGTCAGTCTCTTCCTCCCGGGTGCCAGGCCCATGGGGGTGAGATGCGAGGAAAATTATGGAGGCGGACAGTACTTCTGAGTCCCAGGGCCACCACATATAAAGCATGTGACCTTGGGAAAGTTGGTCTGTAAAATGTGGGACATACTTTCTTCATCCGTGAAGTGAGACTGATACTTCTCCGACAGATCTGGAGTTCTGTGCGCTTGAGGGGTCGAGTTATGAGGACTCTTGCCTTCCTTGGGTAAGATAATGTCCCCCTCCCCCTTCCTAATGGAGACTTGATCCTTCTGCTCCAATACTGTGTTTGGGGCCGGGCTGCCAATCAACTTCATCTGGCCACAGGATTGGACATCGGACTCAAGTTGGACCAATCGAACTCCTGTAGTGATTGGTCCAGGAATATGCACGTGACCCAAGCTAGACCAATCAGAGCCCTTCCCCAGGACTTTTCCCACCTGAGCTGGGGAAGAATCATTTTCTGTTCACTCTCAACACAAGGTTGTTAGATTATAAGTCTGAGGCTGCCTGTGATCGGCCCTTCCAACACCTGAGTTATATTAGTTTATAAGTTTCTGTTTTGCTTAAGCTAGTTTCAGTTGGCTTCCCTCACTGTACCTTGTAATCAGACAGTCCTGAAGAAAATACTACTTTCTGATGCTTTTATAATGATGACAGCAGCCACTCTTATTGCATGCCTCTGTTTGCCAGACTGTGCCAAGCCCTTCCGCCTATGTGTCATGATTTCCCATCTGTGGCTATTTGCGTGTCTGGTGGCACTCCCCAACTCCACCTAACCTCCTTGGGCTCGGTTTTGTCTCAGCATTGCCCAGAGCACCCAGCTTGGTGCCCGTCCTGCACTAGGAACACGGCAGCCTAATGACAGCCCCTCGGTGGGTCACAGTGGACTTAGCATCGGTGTGAGGCCGATGGGGTGGACAGTGCAGCCATGGGAGGGGTAGGGACAGTCTGTCACCACACAGGCTCTCCAGGCCACATGGAGTTGTTCCTCTGGCCATGGGTTGGCTCGGACTAATCTTCATGGGGTGGCATGAAACTGGGAGGGGTCCCTGTTCCTGCTCATCCTGCAGACCCCAGCCTGAGCCTGTCCAGCTTGTGGGGGAAGAAACAGCTTTGCTGCTGTGTTGCAAACGCTCCTGGAAAGGTCAGCCCTGCTGTGCTGCCCGGCGAGTTCCTCAAGGAGCTGGCCCGATGCCTGAAGAAAGTAGGAGCCATGGAAGGCTGTATGCGGGAGAGGGGCGCGGCCCCTCCTGAGCACGTTTCCACTGGTGGGAAATCATAGAGACAATGATAATCACAGCAAGGCCAACGCCTCCTGAGAGCCCACTCTGAGCCGTGCACTGTGTGCCATTTACAGATGAAGGAAGCGAGGGCGACTAGGTGGCCACGGTCACCCAGCTGGCAAGTGAGGAAGTCAGAGCCACCTCGCTGGGCCTAGAATCCCTCTCCAATTGCTTCAGATGTGTTTGATTCATTTCCTAGCAGTAGCTCTGTGAGGACAGTGCTATAATCCCCATTTACAGATGAGAAAACTGAGGGCAAATGGTGGAACCAGGCAATGCTAATGTTCTGCAAGGTCTTTGCTTCCCTCAGATACCCATGGAAGGCAGACGGTCTGAGCAAAGAAGGAACGAGTTTCTTTATCAGAAGCAAGACTTGCTTCTGGGAAGAGGGATCTCAGGGGAAGCCTCAGCCTTGACATTCCTGAGCTAAGCCCCAGGGCTTCATACATACCTTGATGATGGGCACCTAATGTGTTGTAATTTGTTCTGCCTCAGGGTCAGCATGTATGGTTGCGCAAGTTACGCACTGCGCAATTCCAGGAGTTACATGGCATAAACCTGGAGGACCCATCTTGTGGCCTGTGAGACTGTGCACAGTGGTGGCCACGTGCAAGGGCTTGGCTGACAAGCAGTGGGGTTTGGATCTAGTCCCTGCTACCTTGTGGAGAGGCTTTGTTATTTGCATTGAGCCCATTCCCTCATCTGCAAGGTGCAGATGGTAATCAGTCTCTCCTCCCTAGGGGATTGTCAGAGTCGAGTTAGATAACAAACTGTGTACAACAGCCCTTCACACAGGGCCCGGTGCTAGCAAGGCCTGAGGACAGTTTAGTTTCTGGAACCTCCATCTCCCTGTCTGGACTCGAGGGCAGGCCGGGGCCCTAATTCATTCTTGGATCCCTGTGCCCAGCCCTGTCCGCACACAGGAGGCACTGGTCGCCCATTTGCCGAGGGACTGAGGTATTTGGGGGACGCTGGTGCAGCAGGCACCAGTCTGGCATCGCCCCCATTTTCCCAGCGGCCCGGGGCCTGGCCCGCGTTCTTTGCCTTCCCTGCCTCCGACGTACATGTTCTCTGGGACGAGTTCACCCGCCAGAGCGGATGGTGGGCACAGGCTGGATTCCGGCAGGGACACGTTCCGTTTGACCATGACTTAACATTTTTTAAATTGGTTCTCAATGCTTTACAATTTGGAAATTTCACCTAGAAGCCTGGATTTCCAGCTATTGTTGAAAAAAAATCAAAAGATCTAGCAACCCTGGGCCCTTGGCCTGCAGCTGACGTGGAGCAGCAGCTGTCCCCGTGTGCTGGGCACGTGCTAACCAGTTTGCCGCCAAGTCTGTCTGCTCTGAATCCCTCCCTCACATTGCCTGCCCTTCCCCTGGCGAACCTGCGGCCCCCGGCTCTCTGGAGCTCCCGGGCAGTCCCAGTGACCTCTCAAGTCTTGGTTTGGCAAAGCATGACCACGCCGGGGTCTCCATCTGTGCAATGGGTGCACCTCACCCGGGACAATCTGTGCGTGGGGGGTGCCCTCCAGACGTGCCGGCGCTCGACCAGGCCTCCGGTGCAGCGATCTGCCCACTTTCTCTTCCTCCCCCTGCCTCGCCGAGCTAGCGAGGCTGCCGCCTTGTTTTGGGACGCAAACATACACACGTTATTAGAACCCCAGATCAAAGGCGGCGTCCCACGGCTGCCTCTCAATGGTCCCTCTGTGCAGGCGGAAGCCTGCGGGAGAGTTAGAATCCAGGCAGAGAGGGAGGAGCCGGGGAGGGGGGCTCAGTACAAAGATACTTGTCACCCGCAGAAGTCCGCAGAAATGATGTTAAAAGAGGCGCCAGGTGGAGGATGTACCCCAGCTCGCTGTTGGAAGATGCAAATGGAGAACTCTCAGTTCTGTGGAGCAGAAGAAAACACCTGTCCCTTGTGGACTTAGAGGAAAGGGAAGACAGTGGTTGGGGACAGGGGCAGCAGGTGGGTGGGTGTGACGGGGCAAAGACTTCTTAGAATCCTAAGGTGGTAATGACCTTCTCTGGGGTCATAAGAAACAAAATGATGTTTCTTATGGGAGGGAGGGCGTCTTGGGGAAGGCCAGGGGATGCCATGGGGGACAGTGTCACTTCTGGCCTGCTGGCCTATTTGTTCAGCCATTCAGGCCTACAGCAAACGTTTCAAAATCCCCTACTGTGTGCCAGGCACAGCGAGGATTAGCTCGGGGCCAGGCCCACACGCGGGGCGGGTGCCGCGCTACAACCGGCATGCCGGCGGGAGCTGGCATGCTCCGTGTGCCCTCGCGGGTGCCCTCGCGCTTCACACACATTGTCTCGTTTGTCTCTGGGCCTGGTCTGAACAAAGAAGTGCTTTGAGCGTTCAGACGCAGAGCCGGGAAGCCGCCTGCCAGGGAGGGGGTGGCGAGCAGGTATTGAGGAGGGGGGTTAAGGGGCCGAGGGGTGCAGGACACAGGCAGAACTGGCAGGTGTTGGCGGCAGCGCAGAGCACTCGCTGCCCTCGGAACCGAGCCGGCCCCAGGGCTGTCTGCTGGGCCCTCTCCTGTGCTCCGTCCAGCGTCGGGCTGTCCTTCCGTCCCTGTGCTGGCGATGGCCGGGTGCTCACCCCCAGCCCGCGGCTCTCTCAACTCCAGGCTCATAGATCCAACTGCCCGCCCGATCCCGCCGCTCAGAAACTCAGCGGGCCTCTCAAAATAACACGTTCGGCGCAGAGCTTGCGTCCCCCTTGCCCGGTGGACCAGCCGCACCCACAGGCTTCCCCGCCTCGGTCAGCGGCAGCTCCGTCTCTGCCGCTGCTCAGGCCCGTGACCTTGGCGTCCTCCCTAACTCCTCTCCCTCCCACCCCACGTCCAGGGAATTAGCTGATCTGTCGCCTCTAATTCCAGAGCACGTTCAGCCCCCGGCTGCTTCTACCTGCCGCACGGCTGCCACCCTGGTCCGAGCCCCCATCTTCTCAGGCCAGGCCTCCCACCATGGCCCCGCGACCGCACTCTGTTCCCCACACAGCAGCCCAGTTGCTCTAGGTCGTGACCGTCCTCTATAGCCCCCATCTCCCTCAAGGAAAGCTAAAGCTCTTGCTGAGGCTCACGAGGGTCTCATTTTCTGGCCCTGTCACCTCCAGCCACATCTTCTTCCACCTCCTCCCAAACCCTCACTCTCTCTGCTTCGGAGCCAGTAGCTTCTTTGCTGTTCCTAAAATATTCACAGCACGTCCCTACCTCAGGGCCTTTGCACTTGCTGCTCTCGCTGCCTGGACCCACTGTCCCCTCACATCCTCGTGGCTCCCTTCCTCAGTTTCAAGTCCTTGCTCAAAGCCTACCCTCTCTGACCTGTCTACCTAGAACTGTAACCTCCTGTCCTGATATTTCTTCCTTCTCTTTCCTACTTGATTTTTTCCTCCATAGACACACCATCTATGAAATATCAACATATTTATTTATTATCTGTCTTCCCCACTAGAATGTAAGCTTTATGGGGACGAGGATTTTTGTCTGTTTTGTGGACATAAGAGCCTGGTATAAATTAGGCCCCTAGAAAAATCTCTGTTGAATGACAAGATTAATAAAAGGGAAACATCTTTATTTCTTGGTTCCCTCCGTCCTGACATCTGTCTCTCCTGCTCCTCCCCAGCGTACTTACTCACTGTAGGGCGAGCAACGTAACCCCATCAGCTGCCGGGAAGGGCAAACTTTCTAGAGCCTCACGGTGCGTGTGCTCTGCAGGCCTGCAGCAGCCGCCTGGCCGGGGAGCTCGTTAGCAATGCAGATGCTCGGGCTCTGCTCATGCTGCATTTTCACAAGGTCCCAGTGGATTCACAGGCACACCAAATTCCGGGGAGCCTTCCCCTAGGCTCCCTGACCCCGGCCCAAGAAAGAGGGTCGAAGGGTCTTCCAGGGACCCAGCGTCAGGACACGCGGGCAGTATCAGGGACTGGGCATCCTGCGTGCCTCTGTCCACGTGGTTTACTATGTTTCCTCCTTTCTAACGGCTCCTGCTCCTGCCTCTTTTTGCTTGTGCCGCAGCCCACGGGGACCCCAGGCGGCCGCTCCAGCCCTGGACTGTAGAGCCTTCAGCTTCAGAGACCACCGGGAAGTGGACTCCGGGGCCTCTCTGTTCAAATTCTACAAAGACATCCTGATTGGTCAGGCTCCTGGGCCAGACATCCAATCAGCTGTGGCCGAGGAGAGAAGGGGTCATGGGTCATGCCTTACCAAGGTGGTGGCAGGCACGACCCTGAAGCTGTGTCCTGTGTGACGGAAAGAGGAAGATGCCTGCTATATTATATCCAAAATGCCTGCTATATTCTCATGCAGAACAGTTTAACTCTCCCCTCCTCACCCAAACCAGGCCTCCAGGCCCCTTAGCAATGCCGAAATCACCGGGGAACTGTGAAGAAGCAACTCCAGGGACCTAGGAGGTACCAGTGGGTACAGGAGAGCTAAGTTTTTCCTTAGTATGTCCCAGATCTTATTCTTGGCAGCCCTCTCCTCCTCTCACTGGCACACCCTGGGCCAAGGTGGGCAGGGTGGGGTTCTCTCCTTCCATATAGAGCGCCTACTGCGGCGGTGCTGTGTTGGGCACTGCGTCCAGCAATGCAAGTCAGGTGAGATGCGGGGAAGGCGAACTCTGGGAGGGAAACTTAGCTTCATCATTAAAAAATAAGTAGAGACAGGGAGGGGGAGGGAAAGCTTGGCAATTCAGAGCAGAGAAGAGCTCTTCAGGTTGGAAGGTCAAGCAGGGCTTTCTTTAGGAAGTGGCGTTTGAAGGGGTCAGGTCAGATGGCTTAACTTGGGGACAAGTGGGGCGGGGGGCAATCAACCAGGGTGATGTGGTTTAAAAAAAAAAAATTCTCCCAGTGCTACATCTGACAGATTTCACCTAAACCAGCCTTGCTAAATCTCAAGCCCCATGAAACCCGTTTCTGTTATAATCTCTCTCTCTTATCTCCTCCTTGCCTTCCTTTCCCATTCTCCTCCCCCAAAGGATGGGAAATCTTCAAAGAAAAAGATGTGTCACTGTTAAGTATACAGCCCAAGAAATGGGCCAGATAAATTATTAAAACACATAAAAAGACAGCGAGTCGTGGGGTGGGAGGCCCTTGGAGGCTGAGTAGCCACCCCAGGTGGACAGCACGCTGGTGGCCTCTGGGGACCCCCTCCGCAGAGCACTGGACGACAGCCAAACATTACAGCCCAACATTTCACCGCAAGGGCCTTGCCCCAGGGCCAGGTGGGGCCGGGGTGTCCCAGGCACCTGCTGGGCGGGGAAGCGCCAGGGGGAAGGCCAAGGGGCCTTTGTGTCGGGGCTGGACGTTTGGGATTTGCTCCCCGCAGACTCAAACTGCTAACTGCAGAGTTTTAGTTCTTGCTTTTATCTCTTTTTGAACTGTAAAAAGAAATTCCCAAGGGGAAGAGGGGATACTTTTTTCTCACGAAAGAAGAAAGCCACGACCGGTTTAAGAAAGTAACCAACTTTCTAAGTAGTGTGAGAAAGAACTCTCAGAATTTTGCTTTGATTAAGATATGTCCGGGCACTGGTGAGGAGTGGGGGTGAGAACTCCAAGCAAATTCTCTTTCCTTTTTGAGGGGGATCTGAAGGAAGGATCCCACTCTGATTCAGAGACTCACAGCCCCTGCCTTCTTCCTACTTCTGACCCCCAAATTCTGCTCTACGTTTTCATGTTCCTACAGCTCAGGGGTTCTCACTTTGTCACTCTGCCACATCTGGGGCTGGGTAATTCTTTGTTGTGGGTGGGGCTGCCTTGTGCATAGCAGGATGTTTAGCAGCAACCCTGGCCTCTCTATCCACTAGATGCCTCTGGACATTACCAGATGTCCCCTGGGGGGCAAAATGGCCTGCTGTCAGCTCCTTATGGGATGGAAAGAAAAAAAATTGCCTGCTGTAGCTGGTGTTGCCTTCTAACTTACCAGCACTGTTTACTCATTCATTATGTTTATTGTTTCTTGCCTATCTTCACCCACCTCAGGAGAGTATGAGCTCCAAGAGAGGGGTAAGCGTCTATTTTGTTCACTGATGTATCTTAAGGGCTTGTCACATAGTTTCCACTTAATATTGTTTCCAGATGGGGAACTCTTTCTCTAATGGTAGAATGTTAGGTTTGGACAACTTGATACAGTGAAAATAAGCATGGGCAATGAAATCAGCAGATTCAGGTTTAGTTCCTAATTGGGTCGCTGACTAGCTATGTGACCTTGGGCAAGTGACTTCACCTCTCTGAGTCTGAAAGGTTCCCTGCTTTCTGCAACGAGTCTGCATTGGAGAGTGGTTGTGAGGCTACACATGATACAGGACAACGACTGGCACATAGCAGGTACTGAATAAAGAACTGCAATATAAAAATGACAACAGTAATATTTTCTTCTGGTCCCAGCACTCCACTAATGAAACCACCCTGCCAACAGCATTAACGTACCTGCTTATAAGATCAGCCTTCGTTTCCACCAAAAAGGGTGTGTAAAAAAGGAAGCTTAGAGGATGAAAGTAAGACACTGAGGGATGAAGAGATTTACGACTCTGGGGGTCACGAATTCCCAAAGTCCTTTTGAGACAGGGAGATGCTCCAGAGCTGTCCTGCCCAATATGGTACCCACTAGCCACATGATCACTTGCAAAGTGGCTAGTCTGGGTTGAGATGTTTTAAGTGTAAATAAATTACACACTGAATTTTTAAAGACCCAGTGCAAAACAATGTAAATATCTTATTATATGTTGAAATTATACTGTTTTGGATATACATGTTGCCCCAGCATCCGTGGGGACCGGTTCCAGGATCCTCGGATCCCAAACTCCTCAGATGCTAAGTCCCTTATAGAAAATGTTCTGCGGCATTTGCACATGACCTGTGCACATCCTCCTGTACACTTTAAATCATCTCTAGAATACTTAACATACACAATACAATGTAAATGCTATGTAAATAGTTGTTATGCTGATTTTTAAAATTTGCATTATTTTTTATTGTTGTATTGTTATTTTAAATTTTTTTCCCCGAATATTTTCAATCCATGGTTGGTTGAAGCTGGGGATGCAGAACCTGTATATACGGAAAGCTGACTGTATTGGGTTACATAAAATACACTATTAATATTAATTTCACCTATTTCTTTTTACTTTTTAAAAATGCAGCTGCTAGAAAATCTAAAATTACAAATATGGCTCACATTGTATTTCTATTGGACATTGCTGCTCTAGGGAGACAAAAAGGGCAGAATTGAGCCTCCATTTTACAGATCGTAAAACTGAGGCTCACACGGGGAATTCACTGCAAAGGGCAGGGCTGGTCTCCCAGCTCTGAGCTGGGGTTTTCCCTTCCTTCCCAATCCAAATTGCCCGGTACCAGGATGAGCTTACAGGTCCGGGGCAGAGCAGGCGTTCTCTCTGAGAACCACAAAGGTGGGGTGGAATCCCTTGATGTCGCCCTCCCCTCCGCGGAGACCTCCCCAGACAAAACAAACAAGCCCTGGGGTCTGGCGAACTGCAGGGGAGCGGAAACCAGGGAAGATCAAAGGCCCAGCGGTTACCCCCTTCCGGCCGCGCAGCTTGGCAGCGCGCCCCGACCCGGCGGGCACCCACGGGCCCCGGACCGGGAGATGCGACCGACTGGCTGACTCTCCGGGCTTTTAGACACTTGTCACCGCCGGGAGTGCGCTGGGCCCACACTGGCCCGAGGTGCGGTGGGGGCCTCTCCTGGACTCCGAAATAAAAGCTAGAGGGGTCGTGGAGGGGGGAGGGTAACGAATACTTTCTGTGGAAGGCGGGTCATGGGGAGACTGGGACAGTGCCATGCCGCGGGCAGCAGGCGCGCTGCAGCTCAGGTCTCCTCTCCCGACCTCAGTCTCCCCGCCTGTAAATTGGAGCCTTCAAGTCCTGCCAGGCGCGCTTCGAGGGAAGGCGCAGTACCGTTGGCGAGGGACCGGCAGTCTACAAAAGGCAGAACCCAAGAGGTGGCCGTCCCAGTACGAGTCCTGGACGAGCCTCCGCACCCGGCCCCCGCCCCAGCCCTGGCCCCAGACCGCAGCCCGAGGAGGCGCGGCGCTGAGCCCCGCCCCTCGCCCCGCCCCCTCAGGCCCCGCCCCCGCCGCGGCCGCCTCGCCTTTGATGCGCCGCGCCGGCCAATGGGCGCGCGGGGAGGCGCGGGCCGCGGCGGCGGGCTGGGGGCTCGGCGCGCCCGGGCGTCAGTCGGGCCGCGGCGACGGCGGCAGGAGCGCGTCCCGGCGCTGCCTCGGGCTCCGCTCGGCTCGCGGACTGCTCCGGGAGGAGGGGCCGGGCGAAGCGCGAGGCCGGCGGGCCGGGCGCATGGCTTAGGGACGCCCCCCCGCACCCCCAGCATGGGGAAACTTCACTCCAAGCCGGGTCAGTGCCCCAGCCCGCGCGCCGGCCCCCGCCCCGCCGCCGCAGCGCCGCGGTTGCTAACTCTCTCCCTCTCCTTTCTTTCCGGCTCCCGCCGCCGCCGCCGCGCGATGGTGCCTGCAGCCGCCGTGTGCAAGCGCAGGGAGAGCCCAGAAGGTAGGGGCGCGCGGGGCAGCGGCCCCGGGGACGGACGGGGAAGCGCCGCGGACGCGCCGAATGGCCCAGCCCGCCGGAGCTTACTACCAGGGCCACCCTCCACCCCCAACTCCGGTCGCCAGTCCCCCAAACCTGCTCCCGGAGCAGCCTCCGAGCCCCCTCCTCTGTCCCTCCCGCCCACTCCCCGCGGTCCTGCGCTCCCGCCGCGGACCCTCAACCCCCTCTCGCGTCCCTGCCCACCGCGCTCGCTGCGCCCCCTCTTCAGACCCTCAGGCGCCTCCCCCGAGACCCTGCTCCCCTCTCTGGCCCCCAGAGCCTTCTCCCGAGATCTTGGCTCCTGCGCCCCCTCTTCTGACCCGCAGCCCTCTCCTCCGCAGTACTGGCCTCCAGCGCTCCCTCTCTGATCCCCAAGCCCCTCCTCCTGGGGGTACTGCTCGCCCCTCTTGCCCTCTTTTGGATCCTTGCCCTTAGGGTTTCTTTGAACCCCCTTCTCCTGATTACCTGCTTCTCTCTCTTGGATTCCGTCCCAGCTCTCGAACCCCCCTTCCGGCCCGGATGCCTTCGCTCTGAGCCCTCTGCCGAGCCTCCTGCTCTCTTTGCTATCTCGGGTAACTTTTGGCCTCAGGGCCAGACTCAGGGGCTTCATGTTGTCCCCGCCCTAGGTGACAGCTTCGCCGTGAGTGCTGCCTGGGCTCGGAAGGGCATCGAGGAGTGGATCGGGAGGCAGCGCTGCCCGGGTGGCGTCTCAGGACCCCGACAGCTGCGGTTGGCCGGCACCGTTGGCCCAGGCACCCGGGTACGATCCCCCCCTCCCCAGGGAGTGAGTAGGGTCTCCATACCTACTCAGCCCAACTTTTAGACTCTCCTGCACAGCGTCTGGGTCTAAAAATCCCTTCTTAGCTGCGCCCTGCCTCATCAACATGACGATGTACACCCCTCTTCCCCCGTGGGGAACCTAAAGGCAGGCTGGCACCAGTCTCCTGCCCAGTTGGGGGCAGAGGGTTGCCCAGGGGGAAAGGTCCTAGGTGAGGAGGTGGTGCAGGTCCAGTTGATGGGGAAGCTTGGCTGTGCTGGAGGGATTTGGGGGCCTGCTCTGACTTCTACCTTGTTTCTGCGGCCAGCATTCAAAGGTGGAGCAGGAGGGGTGCTAGGGAGAAAGGAGAGGTATTAGGGGTGTCTGGGGGAGGGCAGGGTTGTATTGGCCCCAGGATCTTGTGATCGCCTCTGAGTATGTTCCAGTTGTCTGTGGCATTCATCAGTGCTATCTGTCCAGAAACCCCAGTAGAGCAGGCTGCCTTCGGGGTGACAGAGCTTGGGGAGCAATGAGATCCGGCACACCCCTTACTCGTCCCCCAAGGAGAGAGAAGGCCTCCTTCTACTCTAGCCTGGGCCCACCCCTGAGCCTTCACCCCATGGGTCCCCAAGGTTGGAATTGTTCCCGGAGGAGCAATACGCGTGATGGGATCGAGTGAGTCCAGTCCCAGCTCCTGGCCTGGGACTGGTGTTCACAGATGTCCTGTGAGCTCCAGAACTCTGCACGGGGCTTTCAGGTGGTCTGCGTGGAACTCTCGCAAGCTGAGGATCAAAGGATGAATCAACTTTTTGATGTGACATTTAATTTTTTTTTTTTTTTTTTTTAACTTAGAGGGGGAACAGACTGAGTCTCAGGTCTGGTTAGTTCTTTGGTCTTGTCCATGGGCTGGGGAGAGGCCAGTGGAGTCTTCAGATGTGCGTGTGTGTTTGGGTGATGGGACCTGGCAGGTCACTTGCAGGGGCCGGGGCGGGGAGGTGGGGCCTTTGGATAAAGTGATTCCCGTGTGTGCACGAAGTAACCTCTGCGTCGGAGAGACGCTCCCCTCTGCTCCTGCGCCACCACTGCTGAGCAGGGGGCTTTCTCTTCTCCATCCTCTTCATCTGTGGGCTGGGGTGGATTGGAGCTGCTGTCCCCTAGTAAAGGTCAAAACTTGGTGGGTGGGGGGCGCTGCCGTTGAGGCCCTTTAAAAACAGAGCTACAAACTTCCCCGTCTTCCCCGACCATTTCTAGTTTTTGATCTACTTATTTATTTAAAGGCCAATGACAATGATCCAATTTAGCCGTATGAACAAATGCATTTGCAGCTCCAGACAGAGGCCAACTGAGTGGATTTCCATTAATCAAGTTTTGAGTTTTTTCAGCCTGTTTATTTTTACAAAGTATTCCTGCAGAATGACATTTATTTGCAGTCCCTTTTTTTTTTTCCGCTTTCCTAAACTGCCCAGCAGCTTGCTCCATGCTGGAGGGGAAACTTGAAATACCGCGAGGGCTTACTTCAATTGACTTTTATCTTCAAAGCCATAACAAATGTTACCCGCATGTTTTTGGTGGGTCTCCTTGGCATCCAGTCTGGGAGGATGGGAGGGAGGAGGAAGGAAGGAGAGGAAAACAAAAGTCTGTCGTTTTTAATTAAATAGTAGTGTTCCCAGCACGAGGAATGCGAGCTTGTAAAAGTTGCCATTGGGGGAAGTGGGGAGGGGGCCCCAGCTCAAGGCCGTGGCTTTGGGGAAGTCACGGAATTGTGTTGCCTGGTTTCTCCCCCAGCTGGGGACAGCATGGGATGTGCTCGCCACCCCCGCCTCGTTCCCTCTCTCGTAGAAACGCTGAGGGGTCATTAATGTTTGTTCAAAGTACTTTTGAAGATGTGAGGCACTGAGCCATTGGCGTGACATGTGTCAGGTGGTGGGAGGGGGGGCCCCAGCCATCAAAGATGTTGGAGGGGGGAGCCTCTGCCTCCTTGGGAGTTGTTCTCGGTGACGGGACCCGGACGCCTGCTTCTCACTAGCCGTGGCCCCAGGTGGGCCAGCTGGCTGGTCTGCAGAGGAGGGGATAGCACGTCCACCCAGGGGGAGCCCGAGAGTGCTGGGGGCCTGGAAGCTGTTTCAAGTGGTACCTGGAGGACTATTTTAAATCTTCAGAGTTACCTATTTTTTTATTTTTTACTGGAGAAAAATAACTAGGACATCCAACCCGTGATTTCACAGATATTATTGCTTAGGATGAAGCTAAGTTAAAAGAGATAGTCCAATCTCAAGGCGATTCAGAGAAAAATGTTAAGTGCAGGGGTCGGCGTCGTGAATGTGGGAGTGGAGTGCCCGCAGTCTGGGACGCCAAACACGACGGCAGTGGGCAGCCCTCCTCTGGCTGAATTTCCCCGGTTGCCATCAGCTCCGAGAGGCGGCTGGCAAGTTCTTCCGTGAGGTCATCAAGATGTAGGAGGGTGTGGGCGTCCGCTGGGACCCGAGGGCTGGCAGAAGTCCTCCAACCAGCCCCAGGCCCATTTTGGGGATCTGTCTCTACTCCTTTACCTGGCCTGTCACCAGGGTGGCTGGGGACACATTAGTGGCTCATCCAACTGGCAGTATTGTTACTGCAGTGATAACTGCTATTTATTGAGTGTCTGTATATGTGCAGCATTTTGCTTACGTTATCTTAATCTTCCCCATAGCCCTTAGAGCTGACAGCCAGCTGGCGTGCACTGGTTTTCTCCCTCTCTGGTGCACTGTCGAGGACGAAGGAAGTCATGTGTGGGCTAGCCCTGTACCAGAGCATCCGCACGGAGGTGCTGCATTTCCTAATTCCTAGAGAGTTGGTGCGCCGACCAGCTGCTGAACGCTTTGAGATGAGCCGGGTGGGGCAGGCAGAGGGGAGGGCGGCTCCCGCCTACCGCCTCCTCCCCGACAGGGTCTTAGAAGCTTGGTAAATAAATGTTCTGGCTGGGGCCAAGTTGATGCAAGGCCCGGGGGTGTGGGAGGGTGACCGCACTGGCACTAAACTAAGCCTGTCCTCCTAAGTATAGAAATAAATGGGTCGGGGTCTGTCATGATTAGTTGTCACCTTGTGCAAGCCATTTTATCTTCATACACCTCAATTAGCTCATCTGCAAAATGGATGTAATAATAGTCTCATCCCTTGCAGGGTTATGGCAGATAACTCTTCAAAGAGAGTGAAATCTGGGAAGGGAGGTACTGGGGGGTTCGCTGAGGCTTTTGTAGGGGTGGAGATGGGGCCCCTAAGCAGGGAGGGGTAGGGCCGGGATGATGGAACCAGAGCTCTCTGCCACTCCCTGCTAACATGACAGGCTCGCGTGGAGGGACACAGGCTAAAGCCTGGGCTTCTGCTCTTTCCATGGGGACATGGTGGCGTCCCAGGGAGTATGAGCTCAAGGGAGGGGTGCAAGTACCGTGAAGGAAAACCGGTAAACTGAGCGGCGTACGCGGCAGAGAACAACGTGCTAAACAGAATTGGAAAGTAAACTAAGCACGACAGTCTCAGAGATACTGGAAACATGAAGCCGCAACAGGCAGTTACAAAAGCAAATCAATTGGAAATACCGGTGTGCAAAATTGAATGAACGAATAGAAAAGCTTAACAGATGGACCGAATAGCAGAATGGATGCGGGCGTCAGGCAGAATAGCGCCCGGAGGGGCAGAACCTGCGTGTGTGCGTGTGTGCACACGTGATTGCGTACAACCAGGTTTAAAGCAGTCCCCTCCCCACCCGCCTGGGTTGACCCTTTTGTTCCTTTATAGCAGAGCGGCCTCAAGGAATAGGCCGGAGCCGTGGTGCGGGCGAGACCACCTCTGGATCAAAGGCGGCTGCCAGGAGGTTTGGTGATTTGATTAGGGGGCACCTAGTGCATTTCAGTGTTTGGGGACGATCAGGAGGGGGCAGGCCCAGTTGGAGCCCGCGGGGACGTGTGGGGCTGGGTGACAAGCTTGGAGGCTGGCCCAGCTGCTGCCCGAGTGCGGATTCCAGGGGAATTACCCTTGAATGATACCAGTTGGCACGATGGCAAGGCCCCATGTCTTCACCATATGGAAAGTGTTAGGCTTCTTTACGTGGTTTCGAAGCTATGTGCTGGGAGGTGGGCTTGACATTTGAGGTAGAGCATAAATATTTGGTGTTTCGGAATTAAAAGATGATTTGCTTTGGGGAAGGGCTCAGGGCGGAGGCGTTTGGGCCTCTGCTCACTGGCATCTTTAAGTTCTCCACGGAGGGTCCCTGCCCACGGGCACCCAGGGCCACATTCGTAGCCCAGCCTGGGCACTGTCTTTAGTCTTGGGGAGTGGGAAGCAGAGACCAGGCGGGCTTGAGCTGGGCAGAGGACCAGGTGGGGCTCCTGGTTTTCATAGGTCGGGGTCCCTCGGGATGGGTGGGTGGCAGAGCAAAGATGTCACTTTCTTAGTGCTTTAATCGTCTTTGTGCTGTGGTCTCCGACAGAGGCTTGAGGAGTATCTTGGCCTCCCTTTGAAATTTTTCTTCTTTGAAAAGGAGGCTGGGTCCCCCGAGCCAGGCTCTGTGTGCCATCTGTCCCCTAGAGTGCAGGGGACAGAGTTCAGGATCCGTCGCCCTCTGCATCCACGTTTTGGTAGGAAACTTAGGGAGAATCTAATCCAGGAGACATCCACTGTGTGTCCCGCACGGTCCTAGAACTTGGGGGACGTTTCCTCCCCTTGTGCAGTGGTGGGGATGGAGGGACGGACGGTGTTCCTGTTTGTACCAGGAAGCTCAGACACCGTCTCAGGGACCAAACTGTCCCCTTGTGGGCTTAAAACATCAAGGCTGAAGTGTAACAACAAAAGGGTAGCTTTCTGAATAAAACTTCTTCCCTGTGGTCTGCGCAGGGCACAGAGTGGACGCTCACCGTGCGTCAGGTGATGGGAGGAAGGGAGGAAGGAACAAGGAAGGATGGATGGATTAGGTCACCACGCCGCCTCCCCCTCGCCAGCTCCTCTGCCCGGTCAGCTTCTCCCTTCGGTCCTGCTTCCAGGTCCCACTGTCCAGAGTGGAGGCGTAGAACCAGGCCTTTTCTTTCGGGGGCTCAGCTCAGCTAATTAATATGAATGCATCATTCTCAATAATGGATTGTTATTAGTTAACAATTCCCTAACTGTGCCAGGCCCCGGGGATACGGTGGAGAATGAGAGCCACGTGGTCCCTGTCCGCCTGTGGCTTCCAGTCTCACGGAGGAGCTGGAGCAGCAGCAGGCACACAGGCACCTGTGTAGGCGCTGGCACTTGGGAGGGGCCCTGGGGGGGCCGTGGGGGCTGGCGGGACTGCAGGAGGAAGGCAGGCCGCGGAGGCGTAGGAAAGACAGCAAGGAGGAGGTGTGGAGGGAGGAGCTGACTGGGGCCCCAGGCTCACCGCTGCCCTTGGAAGACGGGGCGGTCGTGTCTGTGGGAGTCCTCTGTGTGAAATGGGGCCAGCTGGCCCAGAGGGGCTATGGGCCCCAAGTGGCTTTGCAGCCTGTGGGGACTGGCAGTTCTTCCTGGCACTGTTTTCTTGGAAAGCCCCACATGTTGGTGGTTCTTGGCACGTTGGAGCTACCTGTCCCTCTGGGCAGGTGCGGGGTGGAGAGGGGTGGGCAGTCCGTGTGCTGCCCTAGTGGCCCACGTGGGGACTTGGGGCATCGCGCCAGCTGTGTGAGTAGGGTGGGAGCCCCTGCTGCCGTGTTGGAGGGGTCAGCTGTGGGGCTAGAGGCTCCACTGTGGTGGGTGTGGGGGACCCGAGCAGGGGTTGGCTGCTCAAGGGCCAGGGGACAAGAGGCAGTGACAAGCCATCCCCAGAGAGAGCTCACTCTGCCCCAGAACGGCAGCGAGCCTGCGCCTGAGGGAAGACGGCCCTTGTGCTGGCTTCCCAGCCCTGTCCGGGGGTGACCCTGCAGTCAAGGGGCTAGTGCAGTGGCCCATGGGGAGACCCCTGGCTCTGGTGAGGGGGTCCTCCCAGCTCGTCGTTCCTGCATCCGATGGCTGTGGATTCACAAAGGGCTTTGCTTTAGAAACTTTTGGAATTTTTAGGTCGCTTGTTGGATTCCAAAACAGGCACTTCCGGCTGCCTCCCCGACTTCCCGCTCTCTTACTTACTCACACATGCTCCTTAGGGGCTCTTGTCTCACAGACATTCTCCCCCTCCCTCTCCCCCTCCCTCTCCCCCCTCTCCCCTCCCCCTCCCCTCTCCCTTTCCCCCTCCCTCTCCTCCTCTCCCCAAGGAAGGAAAAAATTCAATCTCTCACAAACAAAATATCTGCCATTCCATCGGAGGGAGAACTGAGGCAGGAGCCCAGAATATCCTGGAAGAAACGCCAGGGATAGCTGAAGGCCTCAGTTGTTTAATCTGGAAGGAAGACTTTGATGTCACCCTGCTCCGTTTATCCTGGGAAGCTGCCTGCTCCTTTATGGCTTCAGCCTCTCCGCATGAAGAATGGCCGGGTTCCTTCAGGGGCTGGTGGGGCTGATCGCTCCCCGAAGGGCAGCCTGGTGGTGTTGCCGCTGCTGCCAAGCCCAGGTGGGGTGGGGAACCTTTTCTAAACAAGTACTTCCAGAGACATAAGTAATTCTTTGATAGCTTCCTGGGAAAGCAGAGGAGCCTGTTTATCCGTGTGGGCAGCAGTCATGCGGCCCTGGGAGGAGAGCCTCAGGTCCCCCCACTGAAGTCATCCTTGGCCTCCGAGCGGCTGCACGCACCCAGGGGCTCTCGCCAGTGCGGCTCAGCCCACCAGCGTGGGTCCTGGGCATGTGTGTGTGTTTAGAGGGCTCTGAGGAGTTGCTCTGGGCTTCCCTTTCCTTACTTGTTGGGCTGCATGGGCTGTGGTGTGTGCGTGTACGTATGTGTTTGTGTTCGTGTGGCCTGGCGTGTGGCCGACGCCTTTCAGAGGACCCAGGGTGGACCTCACAGTGGGGTGGCATCAACTAACGGCACTTCCCGCCCTTCTCTGGGCTTTGGATTCTCCCGCTGAGAAGTAGGATCAGATTATTCTAGTTTAGCAACTCTCTATCGAAGGTGGTCTAGTCAGGTCGTTCGTGCATCTGCGATGGGTACTGAGTGCCTGCTTCAGGCCAGATATGCATTTGGTCTGTAAATATAGTCCTTGTTTTCATGGAACTTACAATCTAGTAGGAAAAGATAAATATTTTTGTAAACTAAATTGTACAACTTAAGTTGTGATGTGTGGCTTAAAAAAGTCCTGGTTGTTTTGAGAACATATACCAGGGATCAGAGCTCATCTGGGTGGTTATTCATTCCAGAAATACTTGACTGCCTTCTCCAGCTCAAGCACTGTGCTTAGGACGTTGTGGAAACTGTGAGGGCCAGGACATAGTTCTTGCCTCCCAGAGTTCAGAGTTAGTGGATCTAAACTCTCATTGTTGCCTCTCATCTGTTTTTCTTCTCTTATTGCATTGGTTAGAATCTCCTATAGTCTGCTTAATAACATTAAGTGTGATGTTTGTTGTTTATCTAATTAAGAAAGCTTTCTTCAACTCCTAGCTTGCTAGGATTTTGTAAAATCAGGAATAATTTTTGAACTTTGTCAAATGCTGTTGGGGTGTTGATGGAATGGCTCATTCTTTGCTGGTATGATACATGACTTGTATGCTTGACTTGCATTGTTAGATTTTCTAGGGTTCAACCTTCTTTGCACTCCGAAACTCAATCCTTGTCATGATAGATTCCTCTTTTAACATGTGGCTGTATTTGATGTGCTAATATTTTACTTTAGATCTTTGCATGGATGTTTGTAAGTTAGACGAGCTCTTAGTTTGGGGAGATCGATACTGAGCCGTGAAGATGCTGTTAAGGGAAGGTTAGGGGACCCTCTGGGGGCTCTGAGAGTGTAGAACAGGGAGTGCCAACCAGTCTAGGGTCAGAGGTCCCCCCGAGACCCAAAGGTGAGTGGGGGAGGGGCGGCGGCGTGTGTGCTAGTGGCGTGAGCGTTTGGTGGACACACCGCGCGTGCGGGAGAGCCCTGGAGGGAAGAGGGCAGTTTGTTTGAGACGCTGCTGAGTTCAGCTGGCTGAAGAGGGGTCTGAGGGCCTTAGCCGAGGTATGGAACTTGATCTTTGTCCAGAGCGGAGGCGGGACAGAGGCAAGGGGAGGGGCTCTCAGTTGCGAAAATACTTTGGAGGATAAAGAGGAAGCAGGTGATAGACTATATTCTGTGGGCCGGGTGATTCTGGAAGATCTGCAGTGGACCAGGCACTGTGCTCTCTGGGGGACATATGGGGGGCTCTTAAGAAGGCTACAGGCAGGCAAGGGACAAAGAGAGACAGAATAGGATGCAAGGTTAAAGAGCAGGGGCTCTGGAGCCCAGTGTCCTGGGTTCGGATCCTGGCTGCACCATTTTTCTCACCGAGGGTCCCTAGGCGTAGTGCTGAACCGCTGTGTCAGCCGGGTCGGGGGTGGTCCGGCAGAAAACAAATGCACTCTAGGTAGTTTAAACAAAAAGGCTTCCAGGACTTCCAGAGGTGAGAGCAGGGTTAAGGGAACCCTCGTGGGGGTTGAGGTGCCCAGGGCCTAACAACAGTGGGAGGCTGTTTCTGCTCCCAGGGCAGAAAGGGACAGGGAGGAAATACTGTTGCTGGATCCTTGTAGGGGCCACAGCCAGGACCGAGGGCTGGGGCAGGCAGGAGCTGTCGGCGTGGAGGATGAACTGCTGCCAGAGACCTGGCGCGGAAATTCTCCGGTTTCCTGCCAGGGCCTCCCACTGGCCGTATCCAGAAGCCAGCAGGTGAGCGAGCCCCAGCGAACTGGTCCGCAGGGGTCGACTGCGTGGAGCACAGAGCAGCACAGAGGAGGGCGGGCGTGGAGAAGGCTGTAGAAGAATCAACTCTGTGCCTCAGTTTCCTCATCTGTGAAGCCGGGCTGACAACCACCTGCTTCCTAGGTGGTTGTGAGGACTGAAACTGTGCAGTGATTACAACTGCCTGGCACATAGGAAGTGCTCAGTACTAGTTAATTATTAAAATTGGAAAACCATCAGAGAGGCGCAGGGCTGTGGGGATTTGGCAAGGACTTTCGGAAGGAGGTGGGAGAGTGAGTGGGGCTTTGAAGGATGGCGAGATTGAGATGGGGGCAGAGAGGTCGCATTAATGAATGAGGCAGGCTGAGTGAGAGACATCTGGGAGAGGTGGGGACTGGGGCGCCCTGGGGAACACGTGCCCTGCCTCAAGGGGGCAGTGCCACTCAGCCCCAGGCAACCACTGCTATGTGGGAATATAGCCTTGGCATTGCCATCTCATCTGATCATTAAGAGAATCTAGCTGTCTGGATTTTTATGTGAAACCTTCACAATTAAAAAAAATTATTTTCAACCCATTAGAATTTTGAGAAAACTCTTTGGGTGACTCAGATGGCTGGATGTGGCCTGTAGTACCCTGGCTCGTGATTGGCAGTTTCGATGATGGTGGTAGTGGGGTCAGTAGTGGTGACGGTACATGCTAGTGCGTGTTGCACGTATGAAGTGTTGTGCCTAGAGTACACGCGTTCTCTTGTTGAACCCTTGCCACCGTCTACGGATTACTCCGCTGTGGTGCAGAGGAAGAGACGGGCTCAGCACTCGCCAGCCAGGAGAGCGGGATTCAGGCTGCATTTGAGATGCAGGGTGCAGCCCGGACACAGGCTCCGTCCTGGGCAGCTGTGGGCAGTATGTTTCAGTTTGGTGGACGGACAGGGTGGGGGAGTGGGGGGCGGGTAGGGTAAGTACAGTGAAGGTGTGGGTTGTGTGACTTTATACTGAAGACCAGCATGTGCTCATGGAAGGTGCCAGAGGCGTGGTTAGAACTCCCAGAATCAGACTTCCTGGGTCTGAGTTCCAGGTGCACCTCTACCCAGCTTGGTGACCTTAGGGCTAAGTGATGGCTCATCTCTGATCCTCAGTGTTCACATCTGTGGAATGGGTAGAGTAACAGTAACCTTGTGGAGTTATTCTAAAGGTGAAAGGCGTTCATTTGAGTTAACCGGAGGATAAAGCAGATGTCGGTCCTTGTCCCGCCGCTTCCTAGTGTCGCTGATGATCGCCCAGAGGCGCGCCCAGTGTGGTGGAAGAAAAGGACCGGGCGTGGGGAAGGAGAGAAGCGGGGATTGTACTTCGAGTTAGGAGTGACGTAAGAGTTGTTGAGACCCAAAGAATAGATAGGAAATAGCCCCGTGACGGAGGGTGCATTGAAAGCATCCCAGACGAAGGCCAGGAGGCACGCGTGACTAGCGTGCAGAGTCTTGATCACGCTCTCGGGTGTCTGACTTGGGGCCGGGTTCTAGTCCTGCAGTCCTCAACCCCCGGGCCGAAGCCTGGTACCGGTCTGCTGCCTGTTAGGAAACAGGCCTGAGCTCTGCACCCTCCCAGTCTGGAAAAATTGTCTTCCATGAAACCGGTGCCTGGTGCCAAAAAGGTTGGGGACCGCTGCTCTAGTCTCTGAGGTGTTAGGGCAGAAGTATGTGGCCTGGCGGAGGGGTGTGGGTAGTGTCTCTTGGGGCTGGGGGTGCTGCTATGTGTTGCAACCCACCGTGAGTCCTTGTCTACCCAGTGCAAACCTTCCGTGAGGTTTTATTAACGTCGCGGATTCCAGCTTCTCTCTTTTCTGGCCAGGTGGAGGAGGCAGGGAGGAGAAGCTCTCAGTCACAAGAAAAGTGTCGTCCTGGAGCTGATGGGTGGCCTGCGTGTGCTGCCCCAGTCCCCGTCCTTGAGTGTGGAGCCGGGGCCCTGGGGGGCGGAGGCGGAGCAAGCCCCTGTCAGTGGGACGGGCCTGGCTACCCTCAGGCCGCAGCCTCCCATGGGCCCAGGCCCGGGGATGTCTTCCTACCTTCCGAAGGCCGGTGGGCTGGCGGGGCCTCACTCAGGGGCCTTGAATTGCGGTGGCTCGACTGAGTGGGCTTCGGGGTGCTGGGTAGTGGTGCCGGGCCCACCCACACCTGGCTTCCAGAAGGAGCCTTGTTACAGGGCAGCTTTTGACCTTGACTTTGTGATTCTACCCTTCCTTACCCCTTCAAAGGCAAAAAGATGTTTGAAGAAGACTACCGTGGACCAGGAACGAGGTTGCCTTTTCAGCAGCTTCCTCTTCTTGCTCCCCAGCCCGGGACGGCCCGAAGGCACCACTGCCTGGGTCAGCCCTGGGCCTGGACCTGCGTCCTTGGTGTTCTGTGGCTGCGGACGCAGCGTGTCTGCTAACCGCCCTCTGTGCGCTAGGACCGCGCCGAGCCCGGGGTCCCCACGGAGGAGGTGGCAACAGCGTCGCTGCTGCTAGTGGAGCGTCTGCTGTGGGCCAGGCCCGGGCCGAGCGCTGTCCACACCGCCCAGTTCTCGTCACACCTCATGGGGTAAGCGTCATCGTCCCCACTTTACCCACAGGGAAACTGAGGCTTTAGAGAAGTCTACCACCTTGCGAAGGCCACTGGGACCTGGAAGCGGAATCTTGCTCCAGCAAGGTTCAAATTCAGGTCAGTCTGCTTTTAGGGCCATCCTAAATCAGCATGGAGGAATTTGGGGTTTTTTTTAAACTGTATGTTACAACCCTGTTCAAGGCTCATGAAGCCAGCTAGTGACCAGCATTTAGAAAAAGAAATAGAAAAGAATAAAAATATGAGAAACTGTCACATAAGTAGAAGTAAATACTATTTTGTGTGACTTTTAGTTTTAAAAAATTTATATATATATGTATGTATGTGTGTATGTACACACAGACACGCACACGCCCCCTATCTCAAGCCTACACGTGTGCAGGTCATGATCACACTGTCAGAAGAACACGGGTGCAGACCCTGAGCCCTAGTGCCTGGTATCAAGCCCTAGTGCTAATTCTCACTAGCAGTGTGGCCCTGGGCAATTCCCTAACCTCTCTGTGCCTCGGTTTTCTTTCTTGGCTCCAGAGCCTTTTGGTTTGTTGACGTTTTGGCTGGGGCAGATGCCCCCGGGACTGCCGTGGTGCTTTCTTGCTGACCTACTCCCTTTGCATGGGGTACGAAGAGAATGAGGCCCTTGGGGGTTCGCATGGCCTCTCACCAGGGAAGCCGTCATCTGAGCCTGGACGGCAGCAGCCACATCTTGGGAGGAAGACCTGGCTGTGTCTTCGGGGACAGGGCGGGGCATTGGGCTGGGAGCCCTGAGCCTGGGGGTGGCCTCAGCTTAGCTGTTGGGTATCTGTTGGGACCTCTCTCGGCCGTTGTTTCCTCCTCCCAGAAATGTACTGAAGGAAAGGAAGGTGTTTTGTTTCTACTGCTGTGAAAAAAAAGTCTAAAACTTATTTCTTATTTCCCATGATGACTTGCTTAAGAGTATGCAGTTTGGGCAGAGCTTGGCAGGGGTGACTTGCCTGGGCTCCTGGGGGCATAGTTGGGTGGCTCAAACAGCGAGGGTCTGGCTGTAGCAGCTCCACTTGGGAGGAGCATCTGGGGCCTCAGTTCTCTTCTAGACGGCCTCACCTCGTGGTTGGCTTGGGCTTCCTCACAGTATGGCGGCACCGGGTAATCAGGTGTACGTGGTGGCGGGCTTCCCCAAGAGTATAAAGAAGTGGAAACTGCTGCCAAACCGTGGGCCTGGAATCAGCAACAACACATTTTCTTCCGTAAAGCAAGTCATAGGTTCAGCCCAGATTTAGGGGCCGGGACTACACAGGGTCATCAGTACAGCGAAGGGAGATTCACTGGGGACCATCGGTGTAGCCTGCCGAAGAGCGTGTGCTCTCCCGGAGAGAAAGCTGCTGCGAGGAATCCGTTGGGTTTAGTATCCCAGTGGCCACTGCTGGGTCTGGCAGGAGCTCTCTGGGTGATGTGACGGCAGAGGTGACACTTGGGTGGGTCATGAAGGGACTGAGAGACGTGCACCTGAGCAAGGGCACAGACTTTCAAGGACATTCACGGCTGTGTTATTTGAAAGAATGAGAAATCTGCAACAATTCAAATATCCATCGCCAGGGGACAAGTTGACAGTGGAGGAAGCTTTCTGTGGCGCTCTCGCAACTGGTCAGAGTAGGGCCAGCAGGATCTCTCGTGGTGGTCCGAAGGAGGTCCCGGAATGCTGCTGAGTGAGCAGAGCACGTGCAAACCGTAAGGAGCCCATGGTTCTGTCTCCTGCGGTGTACAAAAGAGTGTTTGGGGTGTGTCTCTGTATATTTGCAGGTGCAAAGAGAAAGATCCGGAAAGATACAACGTCAAAGACTGTTTCCCTGAGTAGAGAATTTCACTTTTCACGTTGTACGTTTCTATACTGTTTGACATTTTAAAAAAATGACTACTTTTTGTATTTTTCAAAAAGCCAGTGTACTTTAAAAGTGAACAGGAGATGAGGAAGCAGCGTGTGCAGACGGCACTGTGGAGAAGCTTCGCTGGAAGGGGTGGGGAGGGCAGGTAGCTGGAGGGGTGAGGCCTGAGGACCACCCACATCCGAACCTCCTGGGTGCGGTTTAAAATGCAGGGGCCCTTGGGTTCCGCCAGGCCTGTGGGACGGGTGACAACCGCGCTGACTGGGCCCTGAGGCAGAGGGGAGGGCAGGGCGCAGGGGTGGGGAGAGCCGAGCAGCGATGGCCCTCCCCATCTGTAGAACAGTGGGGTCAAATGAGGGGCCCTGCGGAGCCAGCACAGTTCCCGACTCGTGACAAGCTCTCGGTCAGCGGTTCTGTCTCTCTCTTCTCGCTTCCCGTGGCCACTCAAACCTACGGTGGATTTAGAGCTTTTCTGACAGCGGTTGGCATCTGGCCTCTCTTTAAAGGGCGGCCAGGTACCTCCGTGTAGAACTGGCAGGAAGGAGATGTGGAGAGGCCGTCTGGGCTGTGCTGTCCAGTAGGGCTTCCTGATGATGGGAATGTTCTAGGTCTGCGCTGTCCCGCGTGGGAACCGCTAGGCACCTGTGGCTGTTGAGCACTTGCAATGTGTCTGCTGCCACTCAGGAATTGAATTTTAAGTTCTTTCTTACTTGAATGAATTTAAACTTAAATAGCCCCATGAGGATAGTGGCTCTTGCAGTGGGCAGCGCAGCTCTGCGCCAATGGAGAGGCTCCTGTGTGCGGCGTGGCGGGCTAAGCCCTGTCCCGGGAGGGTCGAAGGAGATGTCTACACCACGTGGTGGTGGGAAGGAAGCTGTCGCTCCCCAGGAAGCACGGGTCAACCCTCGGAGCCTAGAGCGCGCTCCTTGGAACATGGCTTTGTTCGGTCCCGGCGGGATGCAGTCCCGGCTGCCACCGCTGTCGCCGCTGGGTCGTGGCTGGGAATGACGGCGGACTTCCTTCTAGATGTGTGCACTGGAGCACCTTCTCCTGATGTCACCAATCAGGGCCTTCTTAGCCTTCTAGACCCCGGCAGTGCTACTTGGCAGCTGCTTCTGGGGTTCCTGGGTGAGGACTCGCTGCCCCCGCTCTGGTCTGGGGCACCGGGAGGCAGAGCCCTGCTGGGGCTTGTCGTGAGATTAAATGAGATCATCCCTGTCAAGCGCTGACCCATTCACTCAGCCCTGCTGTCGATGGTGGTGGCTGGGAGTCGGGGGACAGGCCTTCCTCCATCCACGACCCTGGACCATCGTGTCCCGTAGCTTCCTTTGCTTGTGCGCAGGGGGTCAGCGTGGTGGGAGATTTGAAATCGGGGCCAGCTTTTCCCCAGCCAGTGTTTATCCAGGGCTTTATGGTTTGCAAAGCTTTCCTCGCAGTGACTTGTCAGGCATTTACTATTCACAGAAACCTGGGCAGGACCAATTTTATTACTATGGGGAAACTGAGGCCAGCCTGCAAAGGCCGTGGGGCAGCTTCCGAGTGGCTCCCTGCTGCATCCTTAGGGCCTTTGGCACTGCCTGGCACATCGCAGATGCTCAAGGAGTATTTGCCAGGTGGGCGAGGCTCAGAGCACCCAGCAGCTTGGCCAGAGGGCACACAGGGCAGGGGTTCAGGGCCCGCCCTTCCGATGCTCACCCCTTTTCCCAGAGCCACGCTACTTTGTGCCTTTGAGGAGAGCCTCTGCTGGCTTCTCCCCTGCCCTTCATAAAGGGTCCTCACCTTTTTAAGTCATGTACACGGAAAAAAAAATAGAAAATCCAAAATAGTACTAAAGGGTGTGCACAGGAAGCCTCTTCCCCCCTCCATCTCCCAGCCCCCCTCTTTAGAGACGCCTGCTGTTCCGGGTTCCCCAAGATGCTCCTAGCCATGCTCTGCGTCTGTGCACACTTATCCCGGCACAGAGAGGAGAAGAGCCCTCTTGGCCAGCAAGATGGGGAAGCATTGGAATCTGTAGGTTAATTGAAAAATTCGTTTAAGGTGGGAACCAGAAAAAAGCGATACGACCTTAAACACTGTCTTTGAACTGAAGATGCATGTTGTACGTCTGGTTCTGAGCCTTGCTATTTTCACTTAACAGTGTATCATGGAAATCATTCTATCAGTAGGTTCAATCTTATTGTTCTTCACGGCTGTGGAGCCTTGCGGTGTAAGGATGGGCTGTAATTTATTGCACCGATTCCCTACCGGGCATTTAGACCGTCTGTGGGCTTTTGGTTGTAGTTGGCTTTAGACCCGTGGTGTGCATTTCTCTCGTGCTTCTGTCCCTCCACCCGGCCGTGCCCCTGACACACATGGTTCACGCCCTCATGTGATCTCCGGGCGTGGCTCTACTATTTTTCTGGCAAAGCTAGAGTTCTTCCCCTTATTGGTGTCTACAAAATCCAGGAGGGAAGCAGCTTCAGGGGAAGTGTGTAGTTAAGTAGCTGACTATGGGGAGAACTGCTCATTGCCATAGGATCTTGGAAGAGCCGGGGTGGTTTTCCACCTTCTCCATGCAGCCCACCTGGGTCAGAGCCTTCCTTTCAGGCTCCTAGGCTCTCCGTGGTGATCGTAGTAGGTCAATGATTCTTAACCCTCAGGGAGTGAGTGACAAGACTTCTATGGGAATCCGCTGAATGTCATGGTCTCTCTCTTCTCAGATAAATGCTCTTTCCTCCTTGACTCCACTTTCAGGACACCCACAGCCCCTAGGTTTTTTCTACCTCATCACATTAAGATGCGGATCTTCTCCTAATTCAAGGGGGCACAGAGCTCTGGGCCTGGGCTTCAGACCTGGGTTTATATTGACCAGTGTTAATGGTGGGATGCAGTTTCCTTACCTGGAAAATGAGGAACAGAATGTCCATCTCTTGGAGTTGTTTCAAGGATTAAATGAAATGATGCACAGCTACTAAGGCTTGGCATGCAGCCAGCACTTTGGAAATGTACTTGGTGGCCCTGTAAGGCCGCTGGAGCTGCTGATATGTTCTGGAGGATTCCCAGTAAGCTCACCTCCATGTCTTTGGAACCTAAACCAGCACCCAGCAGGGGCTCGATTGCTGTTCGATGGGTGAGGGGTTCATAGGGGACATCTCATTGGTTTGCTCAGGAGTTCCCGTGAGTTTCCCATTTGCAGATGGGAAACTAAGCCCTAGGGAGGTTTCCATGGCTTATCTAGGTATCTTGGAGTGAGTTTGGTTTAGAGGTATGTGCTTTTACACTCTGATCTTGGGACACCCCTCACTTATTTTATAAGCTGCACCTCCTCCCTGGCCAAGGACAGGCCACAGGTGACAGCTCCCTGGTGTGTTATGGCCCCTCGAAGGAGTTCCTCTATCTCAACCGAGTCCTTCCCAGCCCCTGAGCCCAGCTGTGGCTCTGCTGCCCGCCTGGCTGGACACCAGGTTCAGGGTGGGGAGTATTGTTCTGGTAGAAATGTGAACCGGCGCTTTGCTTTGCGTGTATTAAGACACAGAGTCCCTGTGGTTAACAGCAAATTAATCACAGCGTTAAGGAGGGAATGTCTTGGGTAGACATGACTTCA
The DNA here is from genome assembly GCA_963575035.1 of Avahi laniger. Classification (NCBI taxonomy): domain Eukaryota; kingdom Metazoa; phylum Chordata; class Mammalia; order Primates; family Indriidae; genus Avahi; species Avahi laniger. The sequence goes on along the minus strand of CAUYSK010078514.1, from coordinate 10,732 downwards.
TGAGCTTGTCATAAAGCCCGCCCCTGCCATATTTCACTCTGCAAGATTTTTGACTTTCAGAAAAAGAACTGCAGATAGAGTTACCAAGTTTTACAGAAATATTTTTACTGGGCAGAAGATTGCTTTACGGCGAGAGCCAGTTATTTCAGGAGACAAGCAAAGAGCCCTTTATTCTCATGTTCTGTGGGAGGAAAATATTATGCTAGAGAGCCCGCTCCTCGGATGGGCTGTGTGAGAGGCTGGGCCGCAGTTCTGAAGCTGGGAGTGGGTGGCGTGAGATGGCCCTGGGGGGCCTGGTGCGGGGAGGGACTGAGCCTCCGCCCACCCGCTCTTAACCCTCCCTGGGGATTTCGGGCTTAGTTTGCAGACAGAAGGGAGCCTAAGGGTGCTGAGCAGGGAGGGGAGGTGGTCGGCCCTGGGCTGTGTGGCGGAGCGGGGAAGAACGTGGGGGTGTTACCGCAGCGTGCGGCCCCAGCTGGAGACAGGAAGTCTGGGTCCGAGCTGGTTCTGCCATTTAGCGGTCATGTGACTCTGCTCTTCAGCAGCACCTGCCTGGTGGGCTCGTCACGAGTGTTAAAGGAGATCATCCATGTCAGGCGCTTGCTCGTTCACTCCATCCACGAGTCCTTGGTGACTCAGGGCGACGGTCCTTCACCCTCATCCCTGAACCAGCTCATCCCTAGGCTTCCTTGGCTCGTGCCTCTGAGCGCAGCGGGCCGGCGCGGTGGGAGACTGGAAATCGGGGCTGCCTGGCGAGTGGGAGAGGTGTGGGCCTCGTTCCTTAAACTCCAGCCAGCGCCTCAGTTCGTGGAAGGGACTGTTCTCGCCTGGAAATCGGGGAAAATGCTGGCTTGATTGCGCTCGAGGAGGATGGGTTCGACCCTTGTGGATTAAGACTTCGTTCTGCCCCCTTCCCCGATGTGGAGGAAGGACGCCCGCCAGGACCTTGCTTGTGTCCAGAGAGGAGCGGGACAGCCTCGCCGCGCCCCTCTTGCTTCTGAACACAATCCCTTTTAAGTCGGGAGGCTGGAGCAGGTTGATTTATTTCCTTCTCTTCCCCGCCTCCCTTTCGTTATTTAGAGTGTGAGGGAGAGTTTATCTTGTTCTCCGGGAGATCTATCGTTGCGGCTTGGAATGGCATCCAAGTTTACAGAACGGAGCCTGGTGCCCAGAGTTTGCTGATAAATATTTTGGGACGGCGGATTCCACGGGCGTTATGGCCTGTGGGCTGGGCAGTGGGTGCTTTTCCGTGACTGGGTGCTTCGGCTTGGACTCTGCTCAGACCGTGCCCAGCGCACGAGCTTCGCGCTAAGGCATCTTAGCGCCCGAAAGTCCTGCCTCCTGTCCCTGGTTCCGAGGTTCTGCTTGCCCGTCGGAATCTACCCGTTACTTCCGCACTCCTGCGAGTGCACACGTTCCTGTGTATCCTGGGAACTCTGCTCCTCCTTCCTTGTCACGCTCCCTCCCTGTTCGCTCACTCCCTCCCTGAAGCCTTCCCGCAAGCTGCCTTCCTTGTTCTTAAAAGCGTTCACACTGCTTTGCTGACACCTGCTTTGTTCTGCCCTGGGTTGACCAACGCAAGTAGGTGAGCCCTGGGCAAGATCCGTGGTCGCTCAGGCCTCAGTTTCCTCATCAAAAAATGGGATGGTAACAATAGAACCCATCTCCTAGGGTGACCATGAGGATTAAAAGATAATGGGGCCAGGCGCGGTGGCTCCCCCCTGTAATCCTAGCTCTCTGGGAGGCCGAGGCGGGTGGATTGTTTGAGCTCAGGAGTTCGAGACCAGCCTGAGCAACAGCAAGACCTCGTCTCTACTAAAATTAGAAAGAAATTAATTGGACAACTAAAAATATATAGAAAAAATTAGCAGGACATGGTGGCACATGCCTATAGTCCCAGCTACTCGGGAGGCTGAGGCAGGAGGATCGCTTGGGCCCAGGAGTTTGAGGTTGCTGTGAGCTAGGCTGAAGCCATGGCACTCTAGCCCGGGCAACACAGTGAGACTCTGTCTCAAAAAAAAAAAAAAAAAGAAGATAATGGGGCCAGGTGCAGTGGCTCACACTTATAATCCTAGCACTTTGGGAGGCCAAGGTGGGAGAATTGCTTGAGCCTAGGAGTTTGAGACCAGCTTGGGTAACATAGCAAGACACCATCTCTACAAAAAACAAAAAAAATTAGCTGAGTACAGTGGCACGAACCTGTAGTTCCAGCTACTCAGGAGGCTGAGATGGGAAGACCGCTTGAACTTGGGAGCTCGAGGTTGCAGTGAGCTACGATCAGGCCACTGCACTCCAGCCCGGGTGATAGAGCGAGACCCTGTCTCTAAAAAAAAAAAGGAAAAGAAAAAGATAATGGTGGGAGGCCTCAGGGCCTGGTGTGCGGTAGGGTTTGCTAAATATTTCACTCCTCTTCTCCTCCTTAGGTTATAAGCTGCCCGAGGCCAGAGGCCAGCGCTCATTCATCTTTGCGTCTCCTTGTGAGCTTCTCGGCATGACGTCTTGTCTGTAGTAGGTCCTGAGAACCTGTTAGGTGCAACCCGCTGGTTGGGGGTAGAGCTGACTCTCCGAAGCCTTCCTTGGGTGGAGAAAGTCCCTCAGAGCTCACTGCTCAGGAGCTCCGGGGAGGACGGGCCGTACGGCTTTGGCACAGCGGTTAGAGCCCAGTGGGCGGCGCCCTCTGTCCTCGCACGGCCACTGGGCATGTGAATGTGGCTCGTCCTGGTCCTGAATGCACAGGGTTGCAAAGTCTTAGTGTGGAAGGAAAAATAGAATGTAAAATCTCCTATTAATGATTAAAAATGTTTTCACTTGTAATGATAATATTTTCAAATGCCAATATTTTGAATACATTGGCTTAAGTAACATTTTAAAAATTAATTTCACCTGTTTATTTTTTCATATGGCTACTAGAAATTTAAAATTACGTAAATGGCTTGTATTCTGTTCCTGTTGGACAGCCCTGGTCTTGGCTTAAGACCTTACATTAACGAGAATGATACAGTTCCCAAGGAGACAAAAATTGGGTTTTGGGTGGCAAAAAAAAAATCTTATTCATTTTAGTATGTGTGGTATATAAACAGATACATACAGATACATAGAATATCTGTGGTATTAAACTTTCATGGTGGGGGGCTGATTAGGAAAAATAAATATCTAAATAGGCTCTGTATGGGGGAGGGGATGATGAACACGAGAAACACTGCTCCAGAGACAGCCAGGCCCGATTCAGATGCTGGCTCTGCCACTTATTAGCTGTGTGACCTTGGGCAAGTGCCTTAACCTCTCTGTGCTTCTGTGTCCTCATCTGTAAAACGGGAGTAAAAATGGGACTTAGCCCATAGAGCTGTTGTGTGGATGACGTGAGAGCACCTGTGAAACACTTAGCTTTGTGGCTGGCCCACAGGAAGCAGGTGGTACCCAGGACAGTCACTACTATTCCTCTTATATGCAATAAGCGTGGCCTGTGGAGGCAGAACAGGGTAGGACTTCCTGTCCTGGAACCTACAGTGACCATAATGTTCGTTAGCCTTGGCTTTTCCGTCTGGAGCATGTATTGCCGGGAGAGCTCAGCGTGCAATGTGGCCGGAGGGTTTCAGCGCGATGCGGCCCCCCACCCCCAACCATCACAGCGCCGCGGCAGGCGCTGGGAGGTTTCCGAGGGCGGGCTGGCGGCCCTGGCTGGGCTCACGGTAGACCCTCCTGGGTGCGCCAGTGTCCACCTGCCAGGGCCGGGCGGCGCTGGGCATCGCCTCTCTGGGGCTGACTTCAAAGGGGCGGGGGCTGCCCATTGACTGCCCGACACAGTTGGATTAAAGGTCCCTTTCAAGACCTTAGGGATTGTCAGTGACCTGGGCCCTGGCCTGGGGGCCGGAGCCAGCGGCCTCCCGGTATCAGACGCAGATTCCCTGTTTGGAGATCACCGTTGGAGAGGCACGGAGGCCGGGGCTCTGCCTCCCGTGGGAGGAGGGGTTGGGAGAGGGCAGGTCAGCGCGCCTGTACCAGCGGAGCCAGGGTTTGCGCGGGGAGGCTGTGGGGCTGCGCTGGGGGCTTCGGGGGTTCCGAGCAGTCTGAAGACCTGGGCGCTGCGCTTCACACCGTCACACGCTGTTGCTCACACACCCAAGCAACCTGTCCCAACCGCCTTGCCCTTTACGCTCTCATCTGCCTGCTGCTCGGGCCAGGAACCCGGGCTCACCCCTGACCCCTGCTCCCTCCACGGAAGAGCCACAGAGGGACGCCTTTTGTCAGTCCCGTGACTGTGTGAATCCCAGATCTGTCCACGCTTGGCGCAGTCCCCCTCTCGTCCTAAGCCACCGTCACATTGCAGCTGCAGGACTCCGGCAGCCTGCGACTGTCTTCACGTTTCAGCCAGGCTGATTTTACAGGACTCCCACGTCATTCTACTCGAATCTCTCCCGTGACTTTGCGTGTCCCCTAGAGGAACGTGTCAATTCCTTCCCTCAGTCTATACACAGAACATAATCTGTCCCTTTCCTGCCTCTCATCCCTGACCGCCCTCCCTGCTCCCACCGCAGGGCCTTTGCACATGCTGTCGGAGCTGCTTGAGCTGCTTCCCAGTGCTCGCTCGCTGGTTATGCCCTGCTCACCCTCAGGACTCGGCTAAGGCCCCGCTCAGCACCAGTTTCCTGCCACGCTGTGTGTGACACCTGCTCCTGCCACTTCCTTGGGGCGCTCGTCACCATTGGTCCTCAGCAACTCATTCACATGGCAGTTGAGTTACTGCTCACCTCCAAGGAACACGCAACTCTGTGGCGGCAGGGCATTGTCATCAGCCCCCTGGGGCTCCATTGTCTAGCACAGTGCTTGACGTAGAGTGCGCATCCATCAGTGGAGAGCGGAACTGCTCTGCTGTGTGCTTTCCACAAGTGCTCCCACCCGGGCTTCAGTTATCCCGTCTGTAAGATAGCGGGCAGGTAGTTGGACTGCGGCGCTTCCAAGTTGCTTCCATGTTGGATATTTTTGCAGTGAACCCCATATGTTACCTGGGGCTGGCGGGCAGGCTGGTGGGGTTGTTTGCCCCACCCTGTCCTCTGTGCTCTAGCTCGGGGGCGGGGCTCGGGATCTGCCGTGGCACCCTGGGAAACAGAAATCTTCTGCGCACCAACTAGCCCATCCCTGAAAATGGAACCCCCGTGGCTCCTCTTCTTAACCAGCTTAGACACGGCACGGCTTGGGGCCTGAGCGTGTCTCTGAGGCAGACGGAGATGGACCCGAGGCCAGGCTCTGCTGAGCCCAGAGAGTACTGAGGTCAGAAGAGGGTGGGAGAGGAGGCTCTGGCATCAGATGGGTTTGAGTCCTGGGCCTGTTACCTAGCAATTGTGCAACCTGAGGCAACTTCCCTAATCTTTCTGAGGCCTCAGTCTCCCCGTCCGTAGAATGGGACTAGCAGTGGAATCCCCCTCTTGGGGTTGGTGTACGAATTGGGTGAGATGCTGCATGTGGACCCATGTGGCCTGGTATAGATGAAGAAGAGCTCAACGGAGCTGCTCTTACTGTGACTATCATTCCCTCCAAGAAGGAAAAGTCCTCTCTGGAAATCTCTTCCCTGCCTTGGAAAGGTCTTTGTTATTTCTTTGTTTGCTGGAAACCGCCCACCCCTACCCTCAGCACCACCCAACCCCCTTCCCTCCTGTGTCCCCACTGCACCTGCGTGGTCACCCGGTAGCTCGGTTACTCCAGCTGGAGGGTTGCCGTGGAGACCTGGTATGCGGAAGTTGTCCCGTGGTCAGGTGCACGTTCCCTGCCCCTCCCCCGTCAGGTGCGGCAGGCCTGGGTTGGAGCTCTTGCCCATCCCTTTGATCTGCCCTGCAGTGTGACCAGGCGCCCGGGGGAGAGCAGTGCGGGGTCAGATCAGAGTTCTGCCGGCTCTCTGCCCCTCACGACCTTCCCTTGTGGACCCCGCGTCTTGGCCCAGGGCCGGGAGAGGGTCCCATCCTGACAGCCCTTTGGAATCTGAGAGCCTCTGCGGATGTGCAGCTTCCTGGGGGTGGGGCGAGGTCTACACCCTCTCTGAGCACAGCCCCTGAGCCCGCTCAGTTTTCCTGGCAGCTGTTCTAAGGCTGCGCCTTGTGTATCAGAATAACTTGGGGAAATTAAATAAATAACCTGGGTTCAATTCCTGGTGGTTCTAATTCAGTCGGCGTCGAGAGCTCTTGCAGAAACGGGCCAGGCTGGCCTCAGTCACGGGCTGGGGGGAGGGTGGAATATCAGGGTGTTGTCACCACAAGATGGGGGAGGGGTACCGAGCAGCACAAACAACAGCTGTTGACTATATATGTGTGGGGTGCGGCCCGCGAGTCTCTTTTTGACACACATATATGTCTATATACATGCATGCATGAATGTGTAATACATGTATGTGTATATACACATATACATTTTAAAATTCTATTTGTCTTTTCAAGAGTTTTTGAAGAAGGCATTCTCACTCCCATTTTGCAGATGGTAAGAATGAGGCTCCAAGTGACAAAGTGCCTTCTTCCGAGTCGTATGGATATTGGATCCAAACTCAGCACTGCCTGTGCTCGTTCTGCCTCACCACTGCATCTCTGGGGACTCAGTTTCCTCGCCTGTCCAATGGACATACTTCGCTTGCCTTGGCCGCCTCCTGGATGTGCAGCACTTGGGGGCAGGGGGACTGGGGATTGGAATCGGGGTGATCTTCTTGAAGTCGGGGCTTGGGGCGGAGGTGTCCTGGGAGGGCCTGTTTGGTTTGGTTGACATTTCCAAGGGATGCGGGGCCTCCCTGGTGCCCCGGCTGAGCAGACGCAGCCGTCTTCCCCCGGGGGCTAAATTTAGGCTTCCTTGGGTCTTGGCGGGGGCCCTCTTGTTTTTGGAAACTCTCCATTTTGTTCCTCCTGCCGCCGGTGGCTGAAGCCCAGCCACCACCGAATGACAGCCCCGCGTGCTCCCCGCTTGCAGAGCTCTGGCCCGAACTGATCTCCTCGGAGTTAATTAGCAGCTGGCCCTGCAGTCCTGGCCTCCAGCGGGCAGGAGGAGCTGTGCCAGGAGCCAGGGGGTCCCCTCCCCGCACGCCTGCCTCGCTGCCGTCTCAGGCAGAGGCCCTCTGAGGGAGGCGCTAGGGTTTTCTTTGGCACTCGGTGAGCAAATGGCTCCCACTCCCTTTTCTTCTGAGCCCTGTAAAAATAAAAAGTTAAAAGACCCTAAAGTTTGAACAGTAAAACCAAATACATGAAACCAGGCTGTTTCCATGTGGGGGCCACGGACTGTGAACACCCAAGTTTGAAACTTCCTCTCCTCGGAATTTATGGAAGCCTTGGAAACTTTTTCCTTTTCCCTTTAAACATCAGAATTGGCGGAGGGCATTCTTTAAAAGCATAACCCTGGTGCTTCTCACAGCTTGATTTAATGCAGCTTGAATACAATAGTAACTTCTGAACCCTGCTCTCTTCAGAGAGCGCTGGAAAGTTGTTTCATGACACCAGTAAGTAGGTGGTTTTTTTTCTTCCCTTTAGCCAAGGAGTATATTCTAAGATTTATTAGCTTCTCCACTGCCCTCCCCCTAGTAACCCAGATTTTCGCTCGAAGTAAAGGAAACTTGCTCAGATCGAGTTCTTTAACTAGGGGCTGGAAGCCGGGGACGTTGGCACTGAAAGATTCACCAGCGCCCGGAGGCCGGCTGCTTTCCTGGGCGGTGGTTCACAAGTGGCTGCTTTACGGCGCAGAGCGGGCTTAGGGCCTGGAACACGAGCAGGAGGGCGATTATATTTTGGGGGAGAAGGAGCCAAGCGGGGGTGGGTCCCTGCAAAGCTCCCTTGTCAGCCAGTGTCCCTGGGAGGGGCACTCGAAAGGCTGTTTGACAGGTGTCGCGACAGTATGACCCGGAAAGAACGGATCCCTATCTGTGTCGTATGAGCATCACGTCCCAGGGCTCCTCCCCAGAGCCGTGGGGTCGGGTTTGGTCTTTCGGGAGCTCCGGGGCTCAAACGTTGACAACGTGGGTTATGTCCTTACTCGTTTCCATCTGGACTGAGCAGAGGGCTTGGCGGAGGCTGTGGCTAGTGGTCTGTGCACATGTTTTTTGGCTTTCACAGCATAAAACGTTTTAATCAGTTGCCAAAATTTAAAAATTGAGACATATCCCATACAAATCCAGATAGGAGAAGATGGAAGACCTGAAAACACCAGGCCTGACTTTTGCCACCGTTTGTCATTCCTTTTGGAACAGGGGTGCTCCGTGGGAGCGTGGGACATTTGGCGATGTCTGGATACATCCTTCATTGTCACGAGCGGTTGGGGGTCAGGGGCCAGGGATGCTGCCAAGCACAGAGAACGTGCACGGCAGGGAGTGGCTGGTGGGGGGAGGCACAAAGTAGTTCAGAGCAGGAGGGACTGGCGGGAGGGGAAGGGGCTTATGTGAACCCAGCTCTACCCCAGGACAAAGAATTGTCTGGCCCCAAATGTCAATAGTGCCAAGGTTGAGAAACCCTCCTGTAGGGCAGCATGTGGGCTGCAGAGCCCACCAAGCCCAACCACCCGGACTTCGGAATATTCTAGAAGATTCCAAGTTCCCGAGATTGGTTATTGGCTTCTCAGCTTATTCCTGCCTTTTGTTCAAAGTTGGGACTGTGTGCTGTTTTGCCTCACTCCTCCAAGTGTCCTCCCCAGGCCCTGAGCAAGCCCTGGACGAGCGGATGCTTGGTGGCGGCGGATGTGTATGTTGCTTACGCGAGCCCCGGAGCAGAGCTGGGAGAAGCAGCCGCGCTCACCGCCAGGTCCAGCTACGCAAAGACATTGGTCCCTCCCTTCCCTCCCCTCCCGCAGACGGCAAAGAAGGTGCAAACCCCCCGTGCTGACGATTCCTGGTTTAAACATGGATAGCTAGTGACTCGTAAGATTGCCCGTCCTCGGCCAAACTGCCACGACCAAACTGCCGCGACCGAGTGGTGGTCATTCCGGAGTGGAAGTGTGCCTGTTCCTTCTGACATTTCTGGTCGTCCTTTGTGGGGAGAGTTGGGTTAGAGGGCAAGATTTGGGGTGTCAGCCTCCCGAGTGTACTCTGGCCTGAGAGCTGCTGCAGCGAGTGATGGGCCCCGGCTGGGGTGCGTCTGCTCTGATGCACGGCCCGAGCCCCGCCTTCGGAAGGCACCCCGAGTAGCGGGAGGCCGCCCTGCCTGGCTGCCTCGTACAAGCAGAGAGCAGTTTGAGAGCAGGTGGGGTTAGCGGGAGGACCAGGGGCTTAAGGGAGCCCAGCCCTGCCTCCACTAGTTCCGTACGTGGCCGCGTGGCCCTCCCCTGTTGGTGATGGTAGGAGCACCGTCCCAGGGGACTGTTGGGCAGGGGGCAGAGTGTATTAGGTAAATTACTTTTTTTCTTCCAAAATGAGTTTTTATAAGTCATTCTTCTTTTTTTTTCTTTTCCGAAGTCACTTTATTGAGGTATGATTGATTGACTTGTAAAAAGCTATACTTGTTTAATGTGTACAACTCTGTGAGTTTGGGGGTAAGTATACGCCATGAAACCATCTCCACCATCAAGGCCACAGACACATCCGTCACCTTCCAGAGTTTCCTCCTGCCCTTTATTATTATTATTTATGTGTGTGTGTGTGTGTGTGTGTGAGAGAGAGAGAGAGAGAGAGAGAGAGACAGAGAGAGAGAGGACACTTAACCTAAGGTCTACCCTCTTAGAAATTTCTGTTACATAATGGAGCCGTGTTATCTGTAGGCACTGAGCTGTGCAGGTCCCTCCAGAACGTGTTTCTCTTGCATAACTGAGACCTTGTCCCCTTAACCATCACCTCCCCGTCCCCTCCGCCAGCCTCTAGCAGCCGCCATTCTACTTTCTGCTTCTATGAGTTTGACTATTTTAGATTCCACGTATAAGTGAGATCATGAAGTATTTGTCTTCATAAGTCATTCTGGATCAAGCAGGCATAGCTAAACACCCAGAGGTCTTAAATTTGACCTTTATCTGGGGGCATCCCGGTGGGCTGCATGGAGGAGGTGGTGGCTGATCCAACTTAGCAAGGTGAGTTTTTCCAGCATTGCTTTTGCCTTGTGCTGCTCACCCTGGCGAGGATTTCTTTTTTCATAGTATGTTTGTCTCCTTCCACTCCTGGTAATTTAGATGGGAGAACCCTGATTGTTATAGCAAATAAACCTTGACGTTGCAGTGGTTCAACACGCTAGAATTTTATTTATCCCTGTGTGTACCAGTCCAAAGCAGGTATCTTGGTTGGAAGGTGACTCTTGCCCCCATGGTGATTCAGTGGCCCAGGCTCCTTCCGTGTTGTGGCTTGTTTGTCTGCCAGGGCCTCTGAGTTCCCTGCGTTCATCTGGCGAAAGGGGAGTGAGAGAGTGGAAAAACTCCCCCCAATTCTTAAAATCCCCGGCTGTGAGAAAGCGCACACCACTTCCGCCCGCATTCCATCGGTGAGAGCTAATCACGTGGCCCCGATGCAAGGGGAGCTGGGAAGTGCGGTCCCACCTGGGCCACCACCCTACAGCGACACCCCCACCCTGTGGCAGAGGGAGCAGCAATCTTTGGAGGCAGGTGGCCATCTCTGCCACAGGCCGGCTTGAGTCCTTGTTCCCTTTGCAGGTGCCCTTGGTGCCTGAGCCTCCTTTCTTCCTCAGCTGGCCCCGTCTAGCTCCGTGTTCCAGCAGCTTCTGCCTCTTTTATCACATGGAGGGCTGCTTTTACCCTGGGGGCTGCCAGTGCTTTGCTGAGAGACTCATACCCGGGTTCC
>CAUYSK010078510.1:0-15837 GCA_963575035.1 Avahi laniger | reverse complement strand
CAGGAGTTCGAAACCAGCCTGAGCAAGAGCGAGACCCCGTCTTCTACTAAAAATAGAAAGAAATTAATTGGACAGCTAAAAATATATAGAAAAAATTAGCCGGGCATGGTGGCACATGCCTGTAGTCCCAGCTACTCGGGAAGCTGAGGCAGGAGGATCGCTTGAGCCCAGGAGTTTGAGGTTGCTGTGAGCTAGGCTGACGCCACAGCACTCTAGCCCAAGCAACAGAGTGAGACTCTGTCTCAAAAAAAAAAAAAAAAAAAAAAAGAAAAGGTTCTGGATACAATGGGCAGTGTAGTCTGGAAGAGGTTAGAGAAGTTCCCTGTTTAAAATTTCCACCTCTCAATGACTGGCTCTTAGTAACTCTAAGGTGATAATTCACATTGTGAATGACTCAGGTATCATTCTTTCTTGTGCTGTTTGCATCCTAATAGAAGAATTTATGGCCCAAAGTAGAGAGTGTCAGCAGAGTGACAGATCATGGGGAAGAGTCAATGTCGGGGCTCCTTGTAGAGGTCCTGAGGGAGGCTACCCATTTGAGGGCAGGACTGGGCACAAAGAGGTGGACACACTGCAGTTCCCTCTCTGTTCTGTGTGCACCACAGGTTTTCCAGCTGCAGATCTCAGTGTCCTTTGGACAAGGCCAAAGCTGTCAGGGGATGGTGCTGGTGAAGGTTTTGCCTGCTCCCTCTAGCCAGGTTTCCTTCCTGTAAGGCACAGTTGGGGGAGGCAGGGCCTATCCCCAGGGAATCAGGGTGCTGGCTGCTGGAGCATCATCCTAGCTCCTGTAGGAGGGGAGCCCCAGGGAAGGACCCTGTGGACTCCAGTGGGGAAAGCAGGAGCAGGCAGTAGCCAGTACCCCCTTTTTGGTCCAGGGAGCAGGCCCAGAATATCACCATTCCCGAGAACCTGGTCCCTGGGAGCGAGGTGGTTCAGGTCCACGCCCGGGGCTTTGACTTGCGCTATGAAATCTTCTCCCCAATGCCCAGCCCATTCTTCTCCATCGCACAGGGTGAGGAATGTAGGGGGAGGGGAGGGTACCAGAAGCCTAGATGCCTCTGTGGCTGGTCCAGAGAAGCCCTGTACCACCTCCTTGCCTTTCTGTTTTGGGACCTGGCCTTGGAGGAGAACGGGGGCTACTCCTCTGCCAGAGGATCTGGAGGGTGGGTGGGAGCGGGACTGAGCTTGGAGCGAGGCAAACTCCGCATCCCCTACCCTCCCATCCTATCCAGCAGATGGCGTGGTCCGGACCACCGCACCACTGGAGTTGGCTCGCGCTCCAGGCACAGCAGTCACTAGGCTGCAGGTGAAGGCCTTTGAGCGGCTGCGGCCATGGGCCAGTGCTGAGCTCGACCTTATGGTGAACGTGCAGTTGGTCAACCAGTGGCCCCCGCGCTGCCTTCCAGCGCTCCTGATGTGAGTACACGTGAGCCTTACCTGGGCTGCTGCGGCGAGAGCCACAGCTCACGGATGGGCCAGACTCCCGCCTTGTCCCCTGCCCTCCACTCCCAGGTCTCAAATCCCTGAAATTGTGCCTGTGGGCACTGTGCTGCATACCCTCACTTGCACTGATCCGGACTCTGCTGGAGCCACCCTTGACTACCAGCTGTTGATCCACAGCCCTCCTAACCCCAACAGCCTCTGCCTTCATGACAGAGTCCTTGAGGTACCCAGCCCCTGCTCCCAGACCCATTTGCAGGGTGTTTGCAGGAAGGGGGGGTGGTCCAAGGGCCTGCAGCTGAGATCATGGGGTGGGAGTGGGGTGGGGGTATGGCAGTTGAGCCAACCTGCTTTGCAGTCCGGAAAACAAAGGATCAAGGCAGGCTATCTCTAGATGCCCTGGCCTGAGGTAGCCTAGTGTGGCTCAAGGCTCTCATAGGCCCTGGCTGGGCCTCACTCTCTGGCCCCTCTGGACAGGTGAATGCCACACTGGACTGTGACACTCCTGGAGCCTGCCTCCAGTATGCGGCTTCCATCTTGGTGCTTGATGGTGGTCAGCCCCAGATGACCAGTGAGTGACTATACCCAATCCTGAACATTGAGGACAGGGCTGTTCTGTCCTCCCCATTCCCATCCCCAGGACAGGGTCATCTCTCCTCCATCAGAATCCAGTAGGGCAGGGTTGTCTCCATTTCAGTCCCCTAGGGTGTCTCTCTTAGACCACCAACAGGGGAGGGCTATTGCCCTCCCTCTAGACCCTCTACCTCCTCAGACCCCCAGGGCAGGGCCATGTTCCCCTCCCCCAGACCTCCAGGTCAGGGCTAGGCACCCTAGGCCAGCTCTCTGACTGCCAAATGGCCCCCAGCTGAAGTGCCAGTACTGGTAATGGTGACACCCGTCAATGAGTTCTCCCCAGCGTGTGCCTCACGCATGTTCCGGGTTCGGGAGGATGCAGAGCCCCACACCATAGGCTCTGTGGTGGGCACGGATATGGATTACCCGCATGACAGCGTTGAGTACTACACCTCTGGTTGGCCTGCCATCTTTGCTGTGGACCGTCTCAGCGGTACTTCCACTCCAGGGCTGGGATGGATGGGTGGAGCTGGAATTGGCTCTGCAGGCTGAGACTGTGGCCACCCCCTCTAGGGGAGGTTCATCTCCTGGGGCCTTTGGACTATGAGCAACAGAGGCTGTACAGGCTCACTGTCGTGCTGATTGACCATGGCCAAGACTGGGACCCCACCTGTCACCGCTCAGGCTCCTGTACGATTACTATTGAGGTTGAGGTAATTGAGTCTCAAATTTCAGGAAATGCCTGAAACAAGATATTAATCACCTTTCTCCTCTCTTGCGTTCTGCTTTTCTATTCTGTGCCTCAGTTTCTTCCATTAGTTGGCAGGAGGAGAGTAGGGTCTCATTGTGGAAAGCTTTGGAACCTGTTGCCCGATGCCTCAGCTGTGGCTGTGGTGGGAGGAAGCTGAGGGGCTGGCCTGGAGGTTTGGGGAGTGGGTTGCACCCACTCCTAACCTGGCTGCCTTTCCACAGGATGTGAATGACTATGCCCCCGAGTGTGAGCCCTCATTTCAGGAACTCACCATCTACACTTCTCTGGGCCGTAGCGTGGAAGTGACCAAGTTGTCATGCCGGATCCCCCAGGAGCCACAGCGCCTAGCCTTCTCCTATAACATCGTGGGAGGTGGGGGCTGTGGGGGTTACGGGGGCCTCCAAGTTGCGGGTGAGTGGCAGTCCAAGGCATCAATGGTCCCCACCTCCTGCCACTCTGCTTTCAGGGAATAGCCAGAGCCGATTCAGCCTACAAGGAGCCATCCTGATGCACAATGACCCGGCGTTGGGGTCCCCCTGGCCAGAGCAGCCCCGTACCTATGAACTATTGATTTGTGTGGCCGATGCAGGCCCCTCCATCTCCCACCTCAGCACCACAGCCACCATCATTGTGCATCTAGTTCCCTGGAAGGCCAGCACAGTGGCCACCGGCACCCATGGAGCCATAGTGAGAGGGCTCCTCAGGCCCTTGGGGGTGGGAAGAGAGGACCTTGGAGGGTGAGGAGACCCAGTTTTTCAGGAGGAACGATGGGGGAAGGCATTTCAAAGGAAACTGTTGAGTGCAAAGAGCCTGGCAATACAGAAGAGCAAAACTGGGGTGCGGGCTGGCCCAGCCCATGGAGGGGTGGTCAGGGCATTTTGGCAGGGCAGTGGAAAGCCTGTGGCTTTCACTTCAGGTGCACTCGATGATACCCCTGCTTGTGACAGACACAGAAGCTTTCTGGCAGCCAGAGCCCTGGTTTGTGGTGGTGCTGACAGCTACTGGTGCCCTTCTTCTCTTGGCTCTGGGCTGGCTCCTCTGCAAACTCCTCCAGGGGTAGGGTTGCTATCTCTGTGCTCCCTGCCTGCCCCTAGCCCACATTTGGACCCCAGCTGTGATAAGTGGTTTCACCCAAGATTTGATGACAATGCCCAAGTTGAGGGAAAACTGATATTGAGGAAGTCTGCTCTCCTTCATGAGGTCTTTAGATTAGAATCAGAAAGACACAGGGAGGAAGCAATCTCCATCATTAGCAGAGCCCAGTCTTGGAATGGGATGGGTGTGGATAAGCTCAGGGCTTGAAACATTGAGTCTGTCATGCTTTGAGCATTTACCCCTATTCCTGATGCCTGCCCTCTACTGGAAACCTGCCCATGCTCCTTGGGAGCATGGGACTGAGCCCAGGGGAAAGAGTTATAACAATGTGGGTATTGCATACACACATTGACTTTTCCCAATATAAAGGGAGAGATGAGTGGTGCTGGTTCCTGGAATCAGTAGGCCTGCTGCCCTCAGTGCTTCGTTCCTCCTCCTGGCATTTTAGGTTGGCTCAGCTGCTGCAGGAACCAAGCAAACCGGCCCAGGCTCTGCTGCTAAACAGGTCAGTCTCTGTTTGCATATCTCTGTGCCTAGGTGCCCATCTCTTAAACTCAGGCTATGGCCCAGAGCCTGATCCTGTATTCCTGTTCCCACTTTGCCACAGCATCCGGGGAACTGAGGGACCGATTGAGGGGTTTGTGGAGGCACCGAGGATGGAGATGTCCCAGGCACCCAGCAGCATAATAAGCCTGGTATGTCAACTCACTGTACCAAGTAGTGGGCAGTGAGTCTGCTCCAGAGTACTCCCCTGTCCCTGCCAAGCCTGCCTCCTCCCCTGTGAGTGGCCACCTGTGTGGGAGTGACCACACCAGCACCATCAGGATGGAGGAGGCAGGTGCGCTCCTGGTCCTTCCAGGGGCAGGCCTCCATCTGCTTCCGGCGGGGGGCGGGCAGGGTTCAACTCATTGTACCTTTCATTTTTCCCCTCAGCAGCATTTTGATGGCAGAGCGCAGGACTTCCGTGAGTCCCCTTCATCCCAAACTATTCTTTACCTGGGCCCTCACCTATCTCAGTATTGCCTCTTCTCTTGACCCCAACTCAGTATCTCCTCCTACTACCAGGCATCCACTGTCCATCTACTTTTTCCCTGAATTGGCTCTGTTCTCACCCCCACTCACGCTTCAGGCAACCTTTGTCAAACACCTGTGAGGCCAGGAGATGACTCATACCTAGTCTGGTCCCTACCCACAGTGGGAGGAGGGTTGGTGGTGAGGGGAGAGGCCCCCAGATAGTCTAGGGTCACCAGTGAATTATGGTAGAGTGATCTGGCACTGGCCTTAGGAAAGCTGTTGTCCAGTTTTGGAGACTGAAGGAGCCTTCCTGGGCATCTGAATCAGACTTCAGAGAATTTGCTGAGAAGGGAGGGAGGGCACAGGTTGGATCCCAGCAGGGGTCATCACACCTAGGGTCCTGGAATGTCTTCCCTTACCCTTAGGGGAGGGAGGCAGTTCTGCTGGGGCCAGCAGCGCCCTCTCTCTCTCCTGCTCATCTGGGCTCAGGTACAGGCAGAGACTACCTATTCAACACGCGCACAGGAACCCGGCGCTGGCTCTAAGGCCAAGCAGCTGCTTCACTCTGTGTGGAATTTCTTTTTTACATAATCATGGACTGTGTTTTCAAGTTGATTCAATAATTAAAAAAATACAAAGAGAAAAGTCCCAGCCTTATAACTTTTGTGTGGCAGAAACTCTGAGATCTGTGCTTCCTTATTCTCACTTGGAGAATGTCCTACCTTGTGAGAACATTCTAGAGCATAGGTAATTTTTTTTCTTTAGAGACAGATCTCACTATGTCACCCAGGCTGGAATGCAGTGGCTAGTCACAGGAGCCATTCATGCCCAGCTTTATTTTCTATTTTTCTTTTAAGAAGGCATTAAATAATGCTCTGACAGTGATTGACACTTTGCAGGAGTAAGAGGATGTTATCTTTGTTGATGACTGAGGGAGCCTCCAGTCAGTCTGTCCCCTTAGAGTCTACCTGCTTCCTTTTCCTACAGAAAGGAGGATACTGATGCTTTTTCAGGGCCCCACAAAACTTCGGGGCAGTTTGCCAACTGCATGTGGAGGTTTTCTAGGGAAGGATCTGGAGCTTTAGCAATGGGGTGATGGGTGGTGTAGACTTGAGAACATTGTGGCATGGCTGGTCCTAGAGGGATTAACAGAAGCCCCTTCTGTTAATCATCTGAGGGGGTGTTGCCTTTTCTTCCTGATCTGTTTCCTCTGCCCTCAGCTCTCTCAGTGCTAAGTTGAGCTGTTTGCCTGCAGCCAGGTGGCCTACAGCAACCTGCAGGAGGACAGGTCTTGCTGAGTACAATGCTGGCCCACTTCCCACACCCAGCCTGGCAGCCTACCACCAGCTTTCCAAGAGGACCTGCTGTCTGGGTGGAGGCTACTCTTACTGTGGTATTCTCAGGCTATCTCAATCTTTCCCCCTCTGGCAAATCTGTGGGCCTGGACCCTCTCAGAGTACTGGAGGACCTCCCTTCCTGAGCCAGGTATGGTACCCCAGGCCCAGAAAGAAGCTAAATGTCTTCTGTGGGAATAACACCCTTTATGGGGCTCCCACCAAAGTGAGAGTGTTAAAACAGACCTTAGGGACAGCAATCTGGAAAGAGGTTGCTACAGGAAATGGCTATAGGCAGATTTTTCTTATGTACTTACCCTGCTATAAGGGCTCATTACATCTTCATCTCTGAGAAGAGTGACTTTTATCCTCATTTTACAGATGGGACAATCAAAGCTCAGAGAGGTTAAGGCTCAAGTTGGGGTATTTGGGTGTAGGCCCAAGACGTATGGCTTCATTTGGTATCCTGTATGTGGAACAAGGTATGACCATCTTCCTGGGACTCATACTCCAACTGGGAGGCAGGTCAGTCCAAGCAAAAGATGCTGTCATAGGAACTCAAGACAAGATGCTCTAGAGCAGAAAAGAGGGAGTGCCTGCTGTGTGTCAGGGCTTGTGCTGGGTACTGAACTTCAGGCAAGACAAGCGTGGGCAACGGGCCAGAGGCTGCTGGGGCAGCACAGAAGGCTGCACCTCGGGACTAGTGAGAGGCAAAGATGGGGAAGCCACTGGGAAGCTGCTCTTTATGCTCTGGAACCAGTAGGAGGTGCGAGACTCAGCCCTTCCACTTCCAGAGGTGGCTGACCTTGGCTTGGTCTCCCCTCTCTGCGCCTCAGTCTCTTCACCAGAGTGAACAGGGGACAACACCCCTCTCCTTCCCAGGGTGGGTGACAAAAAAAGAAAATAGCACACTGCTTACATTTCTTAAGTGTGCACGCGTGTATGAGAAAAAGCTGCGGGCTACACACCCAAGCCATTCAAGCAGCGAGGCCAAGGACGATCCGGCCTCGCAGTTGCCAGCAAAAACTCCGCCGCCAGCAACTCGAAGAACGGCGCGCATGCGCCAACTCGTGCCGTCACAGTCATGTGCCCCAGGCGTTCGGCACGGGCTCTGAGAGACAGGCTCTGACTGACAGGAGCGCTGACCTGTCGTGGGAAAGCACTCTCTCGGGCATAGGGTGAAGAGGCTGTTGATTGGGGATAGTCTCAGTAGGGGGCGGGTTCTTTACTATCTCGGTTACTATGACACCCGGCCCCCGCCCCCTCGGCTGGCCGCCATCTTGTTGTTGATCCGTACCCAGTGGGCAGCGCCGGGAGCTGGACCGAGCGGCCGGTGAGGGGCCGCTGCTGCGGTGCTCAGCCACCTGTGCTGCCTGCCAGGGGGCGGGCCGAAACCTGGAGGCCCAGGGGGCCCAGCTCCCGTGGGGAGCCGTGGGCGCCCGCTGCCCAGGACGGGCCGGTGAGTTGACAGGAGCCGGGCCGAAAGACCGGCCTGACGTCTGCGAGAAGGGCGACGGCGGGTGCGGGGTTGGAATGGGCACGCGTGGGCCTGGGGCTTCGACCGAGCATCGCTGGAACATCGCTCGAGCGTCCTGACCGGCCGCTCGCCCGCCGAGCCTTACAGCTGTTGGCACCAAAGCCGAGGGGACAGCCCGGGTGGAGGTCGGAGAGCCCAGTGCCTGAGGGCTGGCCGGCAGAGTAGCGGGAAACCAGTTTCTGTGACCGAAGCCCCGGGCTCCACCGACCTGGAGCGCTGACGCGTGTCGGTGCCAGCCTGATGCTCTCCTGGGCTGTGTTGCTCCTGGGTGGGAAATACGCTTACCTCTTTCTTCAGTGTCCCCCGTGCGAGTGATTTTCAGACTGCTAGAGACTAAGACTAGATGAAGCAGGCCAAAGCCTCCTCAAGCCAGGCAGGTCGGTGTCATGGCCCTGTAATTCTGGCAGAGCGAAGACCCTTTGCCTGGCTCCTGAGACCGGTTTGAAAGCTCACGTGCTCCTAGGAGCTCACCATTTGCTTCCTCATGAAGAGCCGGTTAAATGTCCTTAATACCCGAATTTTATTTTAAAACATATTTTCTTTGGTTCTTGACCACCACTTTTTGGTGAGTAGTAATGTCTTATTCTTTTTGCTTTAGGAGAAGGTGAATACTATGGGGATGACTTGATTAATTTTATCTCCTAAAGAGATATTCCACCAGTTTATCAAGAGACAAAGGAAACGTAGGAGTGTTAGGATCGGAGAAGGAAATAAGACTTGTTTTTGTTGTTGTGGATGGTATTGAACTACCAAATTCACTTTTTTTTTTTTTAAGACAGGGTCTCACTCTGTCACCTGGGCTAGAATGCAGTGACGTCGTCATAGTTCACTACAACCTCAGACTCCTGGGCTCAAGCAATCCTCCTGCCTCAGACTCCCAAGTAGCTGGGACTATAGGCGTGCACCACCATGAGCAGCTAATTTTTCTATTTCTTTGTAGAGACAGAGTCTTGCTTTTGCTCAGGCTGGTCTCAAATTCTTGGCATCAAGTGATCCTCCTGCCTTGCCTCCCAAAGTGCAAGAATTACAGGATTGAGCCACTATGCCCACCTAAATTCACTTTTAACAGTAGTAAATGTATCTTGCTTAATGAAAACGAACAGACCCTTTTCCTGCAAGGGTAGGAGGGTTGGAGATCCTGGGCAGAATGTGCAGGTCTAGGAAGAGTTCTGACTGCTCCAGAACATGTTCTCTTTACCTGTGTTCCCTTGGGTTCTCTGCACAGCCTTCTTGTATGTGGTGATAACAAGCCTGAATGAGATGACTAAGAAGTTAAGCAGCACTGCTTTGTGCACTTCTGTTAGGATCTTGTCACTTCTGAATTTTTAATTTTGAAAGAAACTAGTTCCTTGGTCAGGAGGAGATCCTTTTGGAAAGCAGATGCCAAGACCAGAGGAGGCTGGCAGCTTGTTGCTATTTGCCTGAGATTACGCTGTGCTAACGAGAAGAGAGAGAAGTTGAGTAGTCTTTAGTTATTTATTTCATTGCCTTCCCTCAGGCCATTTTTAAAAAATCTTTAACAAGTTTTGACATTGGTAAGATCAGTTCCTTGGGCAGTTCTTGAAAATAAAGGAGGGAGATACTAAAATACTAGGAGCTTCTCAAAATTGTCTCAATTTAATCATCTCCCCCACTTTTAACAAGTCTTTTAGAAAGTTAAGGCAGCCACAGGGTTAAATTCTTGCTGGTTTCTGTTAAAATAACCCTAAGGTAGGCTTGTATTCTGTTTTGAATATTGGACCTCTTTGAGATGTAGAAGGAGACTCTGTCCTTAGCCAAGTTCACAACACTAACTTTTGCACACAGTTTTACAGTGTTCAAGGACCTATTAAATCAATCCATGGCATAATTCTGTGTTAGAACTGCTATCCTGAGGAAATCAGAATGTCTAAGAACTTTTATTACCTTTAATACTTTTACTGCTTCATGAATATTTGTGAGTAGCAGATGATACTTGATTCAGCATGGTTATTACAGCACTGTAATATCAGTACTTCTGTGTTGGGCTTTTTTTTTTTTTTTTTGATCAGAGTCTTGCTCTGTCACGCAGGGTACAGTGCAGTGATATCATTGTAGCTCACTGCAACCTCAAACTTCTGGTCTCAAACTTTCCTCCTGCCTCAGCCTCCTGAGTAGCTGGGACTACAGGTGTGTGCCATGACACCCAGCTAATTTTTCTATTTTTAGTAGAGATAGGGGTCTCCCTCTTTCTCAGGCTGGTCGTGAACTCCTGCGCTCAAGCGATCCTGCCCCCCAGGCTCCCAGAGTGCTAGGGTTTTTTTTTTTAATTTAAAAAGATTTTACCTGGAGCCACGCCCAAGAAGCCTTGAGCAAGTGGACTCCCTGAATGCTAGGATTATAGGGGAGAGCCACTTTGCCTGGCCTGCATTGAGCAATTGAAGTGCAGATGAATGAGGCTGTTGTTACAATAGCAAACCCTCCATCCACTTTAATTTCTTTGTCTTTGTATAATTCACCTGTAAACTCAGCACTTTTAACACACTTCATAGACTATAGAGATCCTACGCTGAAGTCAGGAACTGCTACAGCTTATGGGATGAGATCTGATGTCCTAATGTGGCATTCAGGGTGCTTATTGCCCAGCTGGCTACAGCTCACCTCCCCAGAGTTTATCCTAATCCCCACTAACCAAATGGTTTGCTAAACATTCCATACATGTTATTTCTCTGTACAAATCCTCTCACTGCTGAATCCAGTGACCTTTGCTCCTATTTGGGTTGCTCTTTTCCTTCAGTTTCACTATTTTTTTCCTCTGGAATGCAATTCAGTTTCTGCCTACCTTCTTTATAAAATGCCGCTAAAAGATTTCAGCTCCTGGGGATATACTTCACACCCTTTGAACTGCAGTAGCATTATTGCCTTTAAGTAAAAAACAAACTAGTATTTGCTCTTTTAAGAATACTTTTTTGTTCTGGTAGGACCTCATTCCTTTCTGACAGGGACTGTATTTTACACTTTTTTGTGTTTTAATGGCCCCTGCAGGCCAGGTGCGGTGGCTCATGCCTGTAATCCTAGCACTCTGGGAGGCTGAGGCGGGAGGATCGCTCAAGATCAGGAATTTGAGACCAGCCTGAGCAAGAGCGAGACCCTGTCTCTACTAAAAAAATAGAAAGAAAATAACTGGACAACTAAAAATATATAGAAAAAATTAACTGAGCATGGTGGTACATGCCTGTAGTTCCAGCTACTCGAAAGGCTGAGGATTGCTTGAGCCCAGGAGTTTGAGGTTGTGAGCTAGGTTGACGCCACGGTGCTCTAGCCTGGGCAACAGAGTGAGACTCTGTCTCCCCCCCCACCAAAAAAAAAAAAAAACACCTGCAAGTAGTAGATGAGGACTAAGTATTTATAAAGATGTACTCCATTTGTCTGAGTTGGAAACATCTTCTGTAATTAAACAGGGAACGGAAGGGAGTGGGCAAATAGAAATGGGGATTTGGTGGCTATGAATTTCTATACTCTACCTAAAGTGCTTGTACATGTTGACTGTAGCGCCTTATGGAGGCAGGCCCATCCTCAGAGTTGCTCAAAGGGCAGAACTAAGACCTGAGAACAGAAATTGCACGTTTCAGAAGGGGCCGTGTGACCCATCCCCCTTCCTGGCTAAAATGCCAGTTTTGACTTGGAAAACATGTTTGGTGAATGTGAACATCATGGCACTGGGTGCCGATATTCTTAGGTCCTCTTCTTGGTTGATTCTCGGTCTCTCTGGCACCTTGGGCTGCTGTAAATGGTAGTATTTGCTGCCTGCCTTCCTCTCCATGCTTCCCTCATGCTGTAAGGAGCAGTGATGGGCAGAGCTGGGGAGAGGCTGCACGGTGCATTTTTGTCTCTGACTTGGAACAAGGAAGCAGTCAGGCATTTTGTGTCTTTGCGGTACTGGGTCTGTGCTTCTGCACTGATTTTAAATATAGATTTTCATTTCTCCTACCACAGCAGGATTTGAACAGTGGATTCTGGGTAGAATAACCTAAGACATCTTGGTTCTTTTATGGAAGATAATAGATCAGGTCTCTCATGTGTGCTGCTGTGGCTTGAAGTTACATTTATGTAGAAGGCATTACAAGTGAGTTTTGATGGGAACACATGTTCACTTCAGTGCTGGATCCTCGTTAGGGACTTTGTTTTGTTGAATGCCTGAATAATCTGCTTTTGATTTCTTCCATAAAAGTTTTATTTGTGGGTTTTGCTCATTTATTCCAGTCCTCTAATTGTACAAAAGGAGGGCAGATCTAGAACTGGATTCTTTTCAAGTGTAAAATTTGATGTCAGTGAATAAGAGCACCTTGAAGTTTATAAAAATCTGGGTGTATTATGATTGAATGAACAATTATCAAACAATTTATTCTATAATCAAGCCAGATAATGACAAATGTTGATAGGGATGTGGAGAGATTGGAGCCTTCATATACTACTAATAGGAATGTAAAATGGGCCACTTTGGAAAACAGCCCGGCAGTTCTTTAAGTGGTTAAACATAGAGTTACCGTATGACCCAGCAGTCCCTCTCCTAGTTATCTACCCAAGATAAATGAAAATAAATGTCCACACAAAAACTTGTGCATGAATGTTTATGGCAGCATTATTTATAATAGCAAAGAGAGAGGTAACTCAAATCTCCATCAACTGATGAATAGATAAATAAAATGTGGTATATGCATACAGTGAAACATTATTCTACAATAAAAAGGAATGAAGTACTGACACATGCCACAACACGGAAGAACCTCAAAAACATGTTAAATGAAAGAAATTAGGCACAAAAGTCTACATTTATATGACATATCCAAAATAGACAATTCTATAGAGACAGAAAGTGGTTTAGTGGTTGCTTAGGGATGGGGGTGGTTGGGGGATAGGAAAGTGATAGCCAAAGGGTATGGGATTTCCTGAGGAGGTGAGAGCACCAAATCCTAACCACCTGACCACCAAGGAACTTTGAGGTAGTGAAAATGTTCTAAAATCGTGGTGATGGTTGCACATACCTGTGGATATACTAAAGACCATTGAATTATACATTTTAATAGGTGAATCGTATGATGTATCATATCTCAAAGCTGTTATTTAAAAATGTATATAAGTAATGTATATTCACTAGTAAAAAACAGGAGTAGACAAGAAGAAATAAAAATAAAGGCTCATGTGTAACTTTACTGTTGGTGTTTTAGTGTGTAACCAGACTTCTTTTCCTATGTCATAACTTTTACAAAAATGGGATTAGGCTGTACATCCTGATTTGTACCGTTTTGTAGTTAGCAATATATTATAAACATCTGTGTTGGTAAAAGGTGCATTCACCTCAGAGGCCAGTTGGCAGTGAATGAGAGAAGCAGGAGTGAGGAGTAGGAACAAGGATGAGCTAGAGAGCACAGGCCCTATCGAAAGGGTCAGTGTTGCTCAGTTTAAGACAATTGTTGTGTTACCAGATCCTGTGATTTTTTTAAAAGAAAACCAGAGATTTGGATTTTAGTGTGAAATTTCCTGATTTTTAAAAATTAAAAAATATTTTTGAGACAGGGTCCCACTGTGTTGCCCAGGCTGGTCTTGAATTCTGGGCTCAAGTGATCCTCCCACCTCAGCCTCCTGAGTTGCTGGGACTATAGGCATGTGCCACCATGCCTGGATAATTTTTTAAGTTTTTTGGAGATGGGTCTTGCTATTTTGCCCAGGCTGGTCTCAAGACTCCTGACCTCAAGTAATCCTTCCACCTCGGCCTACCAGAGTGTTAGGATTACTGGGATGAGCCACCACACCCAGCCTTTTTGTTGATTTCGATGCTTAAACTGGCCCCTAAATTTAGTGTTGAGATGTTGTCTGGTGTTCTAAGCACAAGAAGACTATGATGTGTCTTAGAAAATAGGTGTGTTAGGTAAGTTTTGTTCAGGCATGAGTTGTAGTGTTGTTGGCTGTGAGTTCAGTGTTAATAAATCAGTAATATATATTAAATAAGATGTCTTTATTTTTTAATTTTTTTTTATTTTTTGAGGCGGAGTCTCACTCTGTTGCCTGGGCCAGAGTGCCATGGCGTCAGCCTAGCTCACAGCAACATCAAACTCCTGGGCTCAAGCAATTCTCTTGCCTCAGCCTCCTGAGTAGCTGGGATTACAGGTGTGTACCACCACACCCACCTAGTTTGTTCTATTTTTAGTAGCTGGTGCTCAGCCTGGTCTCAAACTGTTGACCTCAAGCAATCCTCCCGCCTCAGCCTCCCAGAGTGCTAGGATTACAGGTGAGAGCCACCTTGGCCGGCCAATAAGGTGTCTTTAAACAGAAGCGTACATAAAAGATTTTATATGTATGCAGATCTAGAAGGTTATGTATTGACGGGTTGATGAAAATATTGTGGCCAGAAGCTCACAGGAATTTCCACTCATTGTATGTAGGTGCAGTGGTTCAATATTCTATAATCCAGTGCACACAGTGACTTTATGGAATATAACTATCATCAGTATTGGGAATTGACTGTATAGTCTTTTGTGTCAAAGAGCTCTAGCTAAGTGTTCTATATACCAATTTCTGGGAGCCATAGACAGTGCTTTTAGTGATGAGTATTCATCCCTTAAATTCCCCCTCCTATTAAAGATCATTTCCACAGGTTGCCTATTTACGAGTATCTCAGCCTGGAATATTTAATTCTGTTTCATCATTGATGTCTTGGGCCGGTGTTCAGTGATTAGTTTCTTTGTAGCCAAAACTTGGTTATCAGAGCCCTCTTAAAGCTTCCCACATCTCTTCAGGAATTAAATGATTCTTATGGAGCTGGTAAGATGATATTTTCTAGATAAGGTAGGATGGGGATTTAAGAGGAATGAAACTGACATACAAGTTGGTTGAAGTAAGAAGATTATTCTTTAAGTACTGTGTCTTTTGAAGGCATTTTAGTAAAGTATTTGTGTCTATATTTTACTTACAGTTTATTGTATTTTTTATAGTTTGTTAGAAGAGAAGCAGTATGTAATATTCCTCTCACTTGATTGGAATCTTTAGTTCCTGGTCTGTGTGTTTTCCTTTTAAATAAGTGGATGAGAGAAGGAATTTCTGTTTTATCAGCCCTGTGAGACAAGTAGTGGTATACTCATTTTACACAGGAGGAAACTGATACTAAGATATTCAGGCCACACAGCCAGGGAGTATTAGTTTTCAGACAATGCCTATGCCTTGTAAGATAGACAGGCTCTGCCTTCCAGTGTTAGTTTAAGCACGGATTTTCCCCCATCAAATGATTAGTTTGCCCTGTTAAATTTTTGTTTTTTGAATGACTCTTATTGAGGTATAAAATTCATATGAAATGCATAAAACTTGGTTTTTTTTTTACATAGGTATGCACCTATGTAATAACCACCAAGATAAAAATTAGAAAAATTAAATATGTTTTTGTATGATAGGTTTTATTTTTTAGAGCAGTTTTAGATTCACAGCAAAGTTGAATAGAAGGTACAGAGAATTCCATATACCCTCTGCCCTGACACATGCATGGCCTCTCCCACCATCAACATCTCATACCAGATTTGTTATAATTGATAAACATACATTGACAGGTCATTATCACCCAAAGTCCGTAGTTTACATTAGGGTTCACTCTTGGTATTGTACATTTTTTGGCTTCTCACAAATGTGTAGTTACATGCGACTACATGTGTCCATCATAGTATACAGAATGGTTTCACTGCCCTAAAAATCTTCCGTGCTCTACCTATTTATCTTTTCCTCCCTCCTATTCCCTGGCAACCACTGATCTTTTTATCATCTCCATAGTTTTTTTTGTTTGTTAGTTTGTTTTTAAGAAACAGGGTGGTCTGGTTCTGTTGCCCAGGCTGGAGTGCAGTGGCGTGATCATAGCTCAGTTGCAGCCTTGAACTCCTTAGCTCAAGTGATCCTCCTGCCTCACCCTCCCAAGTAGTGGGGACTATGGTATGTGCCACTATGCCCAGCTATTTTTTTTTTTTTTTTTGAGACAGAGTCTCACTCTCTTGCCTGGGCTAGAGTGCCGTGGCATCATCCTAGCTCACAGCAACCTCAAACTCCTGGGCTCAAGCGATCCTACTGCCTCAGCCTCCCGAGTAGCTGGGACTACA
>CAUYSK010078509.1:0-42077 GCA_963575035.1 Avahi laniger | reverse complement strand
TCCAGTCTCTGTGGTAGGGTAGGAGCCTAACTTTGATAATCACTAGTTAGCAAACACTGATGGGCTAAGCATGCTAGCCACCTTCCCAACAGTACTCTTCAGTAAGCAATTTTCTGATAGCACATCCAGAGTTTAAAAACTATCCTGTCTTTTGTTTTAGTGGAATTGAACTCAGTTTATGCTGAAGTATCTCTCCCCTACTGCAGCAGTCGGAATTAAATTTATCTTGTAATTTTTAACAGTATACAGCAAATAATTTCTTCTGGACAGTATATATATCTAGGATCTCCTGATTAAGAGGTACATTTCTATGCAATCTTTTTGGCAAAATAATTTACATTCTAAATGGGGTCATTCTTAAAGCACTGAAAAAGCTTCATTGAAAGTTTCATTTTTAAAAATTTTCTATCTTTTCTTCCAGCTTTACTGAGCTATAATTGACACATAAAAATTGTATATATTCAAGGTGTACAATGTGATGTTTCGATATGCATATACATTGTGAAATGATTACCACAATCAAACTAATTAACATATCAATCACTTCATATAGTTACCTTTTTTTTTTTTTTTGTGGAAAGAGTGTGCCCTATTCTTTTCAAAGGGTTTTCACATTCATTAGCTCATTTTACCCTCACCCATTAGGTTGAGAGACATATTAGTAGGTCCCACTCTTCTATGAGCAAATTGCCATATGGGAGATGCTAAGTGCTTTGCCTCAGTTTGTCAGCCAGTCAGAGTGAAGTCCTTGACCTTTTGTTATGACCACATGAGTGACACTGCTCAGATGCCCCAGATATTGCTTGTTTCAGACAAGGCTCTTGGAATTCACAAAAAGTGGCCCAAGGGGGCATCAGCCTACATAGGCAAAGACATTTTTCCTTAAAATCTATCCACATTACTTTAATTAGTTAGTACCCTAAACGTCATTGGATGATGCTTTACTATTTCACACCTTCAGGAACTAATGTGCCAATCTTTGCCCTTTATAATCAAATCAAGTTGTGAATGGGTATCTAAGGATACAGTTTGAATCTTTGTTTAACCTTAATATGTATATGTAAAAATATAATAGATTTAAAAAAGTATAATATGTAAAAATAAAAGATATAATATGTAAAAATAAAATACGATTTAAAAAGATATTAAAAATCAAACAGTTCAGATTTGCTAAAGTAATTTTGATTGTAGAGCTATTGAATTAATTATATTTACAAGATTATATGCTAACATATCAACTTAAAATGCTAAACTGTAAATTCATGAAGATAGAATAATTATCTTCACTGAATCGCCTCTAAAACATCATTCCCAAAATGTCACGGCAATCAATGTCTTGAAAATATATTGTTATAGTGTAATGATTATAAAGTGGAAACGGAATGAGGCCAGGTGCAAGGTATAAATTTAAATATGAAATCAATCTCAATTGCTCATGTTGATGTGAGGCATTCTGGAAAATGTATTTGTCTTTGAAAAAATAACTTATGTAGATCTCTATATTGAAAAATTCTAACTCTTTCAAATATGCCTGAGTTTGAAATATTCTTTGAAAATCTGAGTTTTCTAAGTATAAACTAGTGATGGTAACATTAATAATTTATTATGTCTATAAATATTGCTCATTATAAATGAAGAAAGATTTTATTCTAAGAGAATGTTGTTTACATTTGAAGGGTTGAAAGACAGCAGTTAATCAGTGGTATGCTATGTTAGAATCAGAATGTTTGTGTGAAAACTAAGTTTTCCAATTATTTTGTCTGTCTGGCAAAAGCAAACAACAAAATATTAAGAAAACATCAGGTAATGACTAATGCTTAAGTTTTTATCTTAATGTTATTTATCTTTAAATAGACATACTTTTATTATCTAAATCTTCATAATATTCATTATATATGTGTACCATTTTAATCAACAGACATGGTCTTTAATATTTGTCTATTCTAATTTTCTCATTCTGTAGGAATAATCAGATATTTCCCATGGGAATGAAGTTTTTTTTTCTTTTTACTTATTTGCTAAAAATTTCTTGAAATGGAATTTTAAGAACATTTTTTCTTGAATGTTTAAAAATATACACTTGTTTATTAAAATTATTTAAAAATAAACATAAATACAATAATATGGATAATATAAAAGTATTATTTTTACATGCCAATATCTTTCATTAGGGAAAAAATGATCAGGTATTTATATAAATTCACATAAAGAGGAAACCATGCAATAGGTGTGAAGTAGAAAACTTATTATAGAGTATTCAAAGTTCTGTTAATCAGAAGGCTTATCCAATTGTGCCAAGAATAAGTCACATCACTAAATAATCTATATGCCTGTGATTAGCACAAGGGTTCTGGGTGGGTGGTATTGAAACTGCTCTTTGTTATTTCAATTCCATAATCTAATCTGGGAACAAGAAGAACATGTCCACCAGTCATGGTCTAATTCATTCATTTAGACATAGTGTTCTGGGAGAATTTTTGTCTAATTTCTATTTATCATTCCAATACTTATCACTCAAGTGATCCTCCTTCCCCTTTTTTGGGGTGGAAAATAAATGACATTGGCAAATTGTTACCGATGTCTAATGTTCTTAAATAATTCACACTAAGATCTGTTTGTAGCTTTTACAGAAAATAAATACATTTATTAGAACAAAGGGAATACAAAATGCTTGCTTGTCATTTGGGATTCTGAACACTGAGAAATTTCAGATGAATTTCTAAATTAATACAGGTGGGTTAAGTGCAGTAACAAACAACTTTAAAATTTCATAGGTTTAACAATGAAAAATAACCAGATGCTTATTGTTTCTAAAATTTTACTCCAGTGTAAATTGGTGTGGGAGCTCTGTTCTTGTAGATTTAGGGGTCCTTTTTATCTTGTTATGCCTCTGTCTTTATCATAGAGCCTGCAAGGTTGCTGCAGAAGAGGAAGAGGTTAGAGAATACAGGACTTCGGTTGGGCAGACCTGGATGGGCACACACTTCTCTTCATATGCCACCAGTTAAAATTAGTCACATGGTCATCTACTTGCAAGTAAAGCTGAAGATATAGTGTAACTATATACCATGCACCAAAAAGGAAAAGAGAAAATGTGTTTGGTAAACATTTAACCAGGTTCTGCCAAGTCTGCCCTTCAAATCATCAAATGTCTCTTTCATTCTTCTTCCCACACATAGTACACAATCAACATCAAGACCAGACTGTCACCCAGCCATCTCATCCAGTCCAAAGTCTGTGACAGGGCTCTCTCAATCCGATGTAGAGGCGGATGTGTGCTGTAAAAGAGATTAAGATATCAATTGTCTCTCTCTCTCCTTCCCTCAATGGTGTGTGGAACAGGTGTAGGATACTTGCAATAAAAATGCTCATCCCAAAGAAGTACGGGTCCACAGTCTTTCTGGGATCCTGTGATCCTATGAAGCAGGTCTGGTAAGTGGGAAAGTTGTTCTAATTGGACACTGGCTCAATTCTCTGGGAGGAACTACCTTGTTTTCTTTTTTTTGTTTTTGTTTTATTTTGTTTTGCTGTGTCTCCTGGCTCTGCCATCTGAGAATGGTGGTGTGAGGGTTTTTTTCCCATTTATTATTATCTTTGGCCACATGCGAAGTGAGCACTGGAGAATACCCCCTCTTAGAGATTGTATAGATTTGGAGCTTATTTCCCATTTGTAGGAGGTTGGAGTCTAAGAGTTATTTTAATTCTTGAATGGTCTAAGATTATTTTTGTCCACTTTTCTGGTTACCTTTCAAATGTAATTTTCTAAAAATTTCTTATCTATTTGTTTCTAGTCAGTTACATTATCAGTAACCACACCTAATGTTCTTTCCCAGACACAGCTCTAATCACTGGACTCTCTCCCTTCCTCCCTTCCTCCCTCCCTCCCTCCCTCCCTCCCTCCCTCCCTTCCTTCCTTCCTTCCTTCCTTCCTTCCTTCCTTCCTTCCTTCCTTCCTTCCTTCCTTCCTTCCCTCCTTTGTTCCGTTCTTCCTCTCTCTTTCTCTTCTTCTTCTCTGTCTCTCTTTCTCCATCCTACCCTTCTCTTTCTTTCATTGTCTGGCATTTTTGCCTTCACTCTTCTTTTTCTAAACCTAATGGTGGCTACCTCGGGACTATTAGTCCTGAACGGAAGTCCACATCACTAATCTAATCTTTGCTTAGTCATTTAATTCAGTCGAGACATTTTACAGCACCTTTGCCTCTAAAAGTCTTTTAAAATTTTATCTCTTACTGTTTGCATTTTGGAAGTAGCTAGCTTTTCCAACCATTCTAAGATCGAAATTCTGGACTGTTATTCTCTTTTATTTCTGCTTGTAAATTGTCTGAATCTTTCCTGAACTTATCTTTTCTTGTAATACTTAGCCAAACGCAGCCAAGAGTAGATAACATGGGAACTTCCTTCCCAAGTTACCACAGATGAAACTTCTACTAAATATTTGACAATGCACAACATGGATCATGATTGTTTCAGCTCTGGTATTGATTTCTTTACTAGTCACCCCCTGCTATTTCCCATCCAACCACTGAACAAATTCCACATGTTTATGTTGTTAAGGCAGAACTGTCTTTCAAGGGAGGTATGGCATTTGGGCACAGGATCTTTTCATGGCCAATTGCTTTTGTCCCTGAAGAATTTTTTAAAGGAATGCAAGACATTGTTTCTTTAAAGCAGTTACCCAGTTGTGGGCCAGATCCTTTTCTTGCCCACTACAAAAATGGGCTTTCCAGAAATGCATACATTTCTATACATTTCTCTTTTTTTTAATTTCAGAATATTACCGGGATACAAATGTTTTGGTTACATGGATTGATTTTCTACTCCTTGTGTCAAAGTTAAAAGAGTGCTCTCACCCAGATAGTGTACATTGTACCCATTAGGTATGATTTCACCCATCCCCTCTTCCCCCATCCCACCTGTTCGATTTCCATTGAGTTTTACTTCCATCTGTTCACATGAGTGCTGGTCAGTTAGTTTCAATTTAAGAGTGAGTACACGTGGTGTTTGTTTTTGCATTCTTGTGATACTTCACTTAGAAGAATGGTCTCCATTTCCATCCAGATTGTTGCAAAAGTTATTAGTTCATTTTTTATGGCTGAGTAATACTCCATGGTATACATATACCACATTTTATTAATACATTCATGAATTGATGGGTTGATCAATGTGAAATCACTTGGGTTGATTTCACATCTTTGCAATTGTGAATTGTACTGCAATAAACATTAGAGTGCAAGTGTCTTTTTGATAAAATGACTTTTTTTCCATTAGGTAAATACCCATTAGTGAGATTGCTAGATCAAATAATAGGCCTACTTTTAGTTCTTTGAGGAATCTCCACAGTATTTTCCATAGAGGTTGTACTATTTTTCAGTCCCACCAACTGTGTATAAGTGTTCCTTTCTCTCTGCATCTATACCAGCATCTATTATATTCAGGCTTTTTAATAAAAGCCATTCTCACTGGGATTAGCTGATATCTCATTGTGGTTTTGATTTGCATTTCTCTATGATTAGTGACATTGAGCATTTTTTCATATGTTTATTGGCCATTAGTCTATCTTCTTTTGAAAAACTTCTGTTCATGTTTTTTGCCCACTTTTTAATGGGGTTATTTGATTTTTTTTCTTGCTGATTTGCTTGAGTTCTTTGTAGATTTTGGTTATTAGCCCTTTATCAGATGTATAGCATATGAATATTGTCTCCCATTCTACAGATTGTCTGTTTGCTCTGTTGATTGTTTCTTTGGCTGTGCAGAAGCTTTTTAATTTAATACAGTCTCACTTCTTTATTTTTGTTGTTGCTGTGATTGCCCTTGGGGTCTTCTTCATAATTCTTTGCCTAGGCTGATATCTAGAAGAGTTTTTATAACATTTTCTTCTAGAATTCTTATGGTTTCACATCTTAGATTTATGTCTGCAAGCCATCTTGAATTAATTTTAGTGAGTGGTAAGAGATATGGATCCTGTTTCAAACTTCTACATGTGACTATCCAATTTTCCCAGAACCATTTATTGAATAGGGATTTCTTCCCCATTGTATATTGCTGTTTACTCTGTCAAAGATCAAATGACAATATGTAGATGATTTAATGTATGGGTTCTTTCTTGTGTCCCATTGGTCTATGTGTTTATTTTTTTTCAGTACCATGATGTTTTGGTTACTATAGCCTTGTAGTATAGCTTGAAGTCTGTAAAAGTGATGCCTCCCATTTTGTTCCTTTTGCTTAAGGTCATTTTGTCTATTCAGGCTCTTTTCTGGTTCCACATGAAGTGTAGGAATATTTTTTCTAGATCTGCAAATAATAACATTGGTATTTTAATGGTGATTGCATTATATCTGTGAATCACTTTGAGTAGTATGGGCATTTTAACAACATTGATTCTGCTGGTCCATGAGCATATGTTTTTCCATTTGTTTATATCCTCTGCAATTCCCTTCCTCAGTGATTCATAGTCCTCTTTGTAGAGATCTGTCACCTCCTTGGTTAAATATATTCCTATGTATTTTCTTTTCTTTGTAACTATTGTGAATGGTATAGAGATTCTCAGCTTGATTGTTGTTGGTATATAAGCATGCTACTGATTTATGTACATTGATTTTGTAAACTGAGACTTTGCTAAATTTATTTATCAATTCCAGGAGTCTCTTGGCATAATATTTGGGGTTTCCTAGATATAGGAGCATAACATCAGCAAAGAGTGATAGTTTGACCTCCTCTTTCTTGACTTGGATACCCTTAATTTTCTTCTCTTGCCTGACTACTCTGGCTAGAACTTCCAGCACAATGTTGAATACAGGTGATGACAATGGGCATCCTTGTCTTGTTCTGTTCTGAGTGGGAATACTTTCAACTCTTCTCCATTCAATATGATGTGGGCTGTGGGTTTGTTGTATATGGCTTTTATAATTTTGAGATATATTTCATCTATGCCTATTTTTAAAGAGTTTTTTCAAAAAAGGTGCTGAATTTTGTTGAATACTTTTTCTACATCTATTGAGATGATCATATGATCTTTGTTTTTGCTTTTGCCTATATGATGAATCACATGGGTTTACATATGTTGAACCATCCTTGCATTCCTGGGATGAAGCTCACTTTGTCATGGTGGATTATTATTATTATTTTTTTGATTATATGCTGCTGAATTTGGTTTGATAGAATTTTATTGAATATTTTTGCATTTATATTCCTAAGGGATATTGGTCTGTAGTTTTCTTTTTTTATGTTTGTCCTTTCCGGGCTTTGGTATCAAGGTGATACTGCCTTTATAGAATAAGTTGGGAGGATTCCTTCCTTCTCAATGTTATGAAATAATTTTGGCAATATTGGCACCAACTCTTCTTTGCAGGTCTGATAAAATTTGGCTGTGAATCCATCTGGTCTTGGACTTTTTTCATCAGAAGATTTTTTTATTACAGCTTCAATTTCATTGCTCATTATTGGTCTGTTCGGGAGTTCTATTTATTTCTGATTGAGACTTGGGAGGTTATATGTTTCCAGTAATTTGTCTATTTTCTCAATATTTTTGAGTTATGTGCATAGGAATTTTTATGGTATTCACAGATGATATTTTATATTTTTTTGCATCAGTTGTGATATCTCCTTTTTCATTTCATCCTGATTGAGTTTATTTGGGTCCTTTCTTTTCTATTTCTGATTAATCTTGTCAGAGATCTATCAATCTTGTTCATCTTTTCAAAGAACCAACTTTTTGTTTCCTTAATATGTATTTTTTTGTTTTAGATTTCATTTAGTTCTGCTCTGACCTTATTTATTTCTGTTCCTCTGCTGAGTTTGGGTTTGGTTTGCTCTTCCATTTCTAGTTTCTTCAGATATGTTATGATATTATTGATTTGTGATCTTTCTGTCTTTTTGATGTTGGCATTTAAGGCTATGAATTTTCCCCTTAGGACTGATTTTGCTGAATCCCTCAGATTTTGATAACTTGTATATCTTTTGTCATTTAGTTTGAGGAATATTTTTGTTTCCACCTTAATTTCCTCCTTGGTCCAATAATTGTTCAGCAGTAGGTTGTTTAATTTCCATGACTTTGTTTAGAAATGAGTATTTCTGTTGGAGTTGATTTCTAATTTTATTCCACTATGGTCTGAGAAGATACATGGTATAATTTCCATTTTTTTGAATTTGTTGAGACATGTTTTGTGATCAATCTTAGAGAATGTTCCATATGTTGATAAGAAGAATGTATATTTGGTAGTTTTTGGGTAGAATGTTCTTTAAATGTCTGTTAGGCTTATTTCCTCTAAAGCCCCATTTAAATCCAGAGTTTATTTATTTTCTGCTTGGAGGATCTGTGCAGTCCTATCAGTGGGGTATTGAAGTCCCTGGCAATCATGATGTTACTTTTTATCACTTTGTTTAGATATTATAGGGCTTGCTTTATGAATCTAGGCACACCTGTGTTAGGTGCATAAATATTTAGGATTGTTATGTCTTCTTGATGAATTGCTACATTAAATAATTACCATTATATAATGACCGTCTTTATCCATCTTTCAGCTCCTTGGTTAAATTTATTCTTAGGCATTTATTTTTAGCTATTGTTAATGAGATTTGTTTCTTGATTTCTTTTTCCACTAATCGGTTAGTGATGATTAGAAATACTGCTTATTTTTGTATGTTAATTTTGTATCCTGCAACTTTACTGAATTCTTTTATTCTAAAATTTTTTGGTTGAGATTTAGGGAGATATATATATATATATATATATATATATATATATATATATCATGTCATCTGCAAACAGGAACGATTTGACTTTCTACTTTTCAATCTGGATGCCCTTTATTTCTTTCTCTTGACTAATTATTCTTGTTAGGACTTCCAGTACCATGTTAAATTAGAGTGGTAAGAGTGGGCATTCTTGTCTTGTTCCAATTCTCAGAGGAAATGCTTTCAGCCATTCTCTGTTTAGTATATGTTAGCTGTGGGTTTGTTATATATGGCCTTTATTGTGTTGATTTACATTTCCTTTATATCTAGTTTTTTGAGAGTTTTTATCATGAAAGAATGTTGAATTTTATCAAATTTTTCTCCTATGTTTAATAAGATGATAATATGCCTTTTGTCCTTCATTCTGTGATGTATCACATTTATTGATTTGTGTATGTTGAACCATCCTGGGATCCTTGTGATAAATCTCCCTGATAGTGGTGAATGATCTTTTTAAGGTGTTGTTAAATTCAGTTTGCTAGTATTTTTGTTGAAGATTTTTGCATTTGTGTTCATCATGAATATTGGCCTGTAGTTTTATTTTTTTCTTGTGTCCTTGTCTGACTTTGGTATTAGGATAATAGTGGCCTCACAGAATGATTTTGTAAGTATTTTCTCCTCTTCAATTCTTTTGAAGAGTTTGAGAAGAATTTGTATTAATTCTTTCAATGACTGGTAGGATTCAGCAGTAAAGCCATCAGGTTCTTGGCTTTTCTTTAATGGGAGACTTTTTATTATGGCTTCAATCTTATTTGTTATTATTGTTTTGTTCAGGTTTTCTATTTCTAGATGGTTAAATCTTGGTAGGTTGTATGTGTCCTGGAATTTATTCATTTCCTCTAGATTTTCCAGTATGTTAGCATATAGTTGCTCAGCATGGTCTCTAATGATCCTTTGTGTTACTGTGGTATGAGCTGTACTGTTTCTTTTTTTATTTCTGATTTTACTCATTTGAGTCTTTTCTGTTTTTTTTTGGTTAAACTAGCTAAAGTTTTGCCAATTTGTTTATCTTTTCAAAAAACAATTTTTCATTTAATTGATCTTTTGTATTTTTTAAAGTCTAAATTTCATTTATTTCTGCTATGATATTTGTTATTTCTTTCCTTCTACTAATTGCAGGTTTGGTTTGTTCTTGCTTTTCTTGTTTCCTGAGACTCATAGTTGGATTGTTTATTTGAAATCTTTGTACTTTTTGATGTAGGCATTTATTGCTATAACCTTCCCTTGTTCTACTGCTTTTACTGTACCCCAAAAGTTTTGGTATGCTGTGTCTCCATTTTCATTTGTTTCACGAATTTAAATATTCTTTTCTTAATTTCTTTATTGACCCATTGGTCAGCCAGAAGCATGTTGTTTGTGTTTCATGTGTTTCCACAGCTTTGAAAATTCCTCTAGTTATTGATTTCTAGTTTTATTACATTACAGTCAGAAAAATGAGTTCAATTCTTTAAAATTTGCTGAGACTCATTTTGTGGCATTAAATGTGGTCTACTCTTGAAAATGTTCCATATGCTGATGAAAAGAATGTGTTTTCTGCAGTTGCTGTATAAAATGTTCTGTAAATATCTGCTAGGTCCATTTGTTCTAAAGTGAAGTTTAAATGCAATGTTTCTTTGTTGATTTTCTGTATAGATGATTTATCCAATGCTGACAGTGGGATGTTGAAGTCCCCAACTACTACTATACTAGAGTCTATCTGTCCCTTTAGATGTATTATTTGCTTTATATATTTGGGTGCTCCAATGTTTGGTGCATACGTATTTACGATTATTATATCCCCTTGCTGAAATGATCCCCTTATGTTGTATAATGACCTTTGTCTCTTTTGAAGGTACTCTTATTGAATATTTCTAATGCCTATGCATGAGATCAAGAGCAAGTGAACACATTGCTTAAAGATAGTGCAAACATTTACACATTTTGGCTCTAGATTAGATGAATTAATTTGGTGATTATTCAGTTATTGGACATAAAAATTAAACAAAAATGATTGATTTTGTTTGCCAATTCTCCATCTCTGGAGATGTGTTTGGAAATGACATGTGCAGGTGGGCCAGGACTGTTGGTAGGCTGAGGTTCTACCCTTCCACCAACCTAGGTCCCACTGAGGTAGTCACCAAAGGCTTTCCAGGTGGTGCCTGTGGTATCTGAGACACCTCTCTGCTCAGATCCCCTGCAGGGGGAGGGGTGGTTTGTTCCCAGTCACAGAGCATGGCACAGGGAGCATCTGTGCTGTCTTTTCTCTCTCTAACCCAGCAAGGGTGATGTGAAGGCTACTGCTGGAAAGCTGATTCCTGATCAGACCTGGTGCTATGCACCTAAGCATTCAGGATGGTGTCCACTGCAGAAACTCGGGATTGATAGCCACCGGATCTCTGCTGCCCCTCCTCTCCAGTGCAATGTCTCTGCACAGACTCTGAGCAGCTCCCCAGTCAGCCCAGA
Organism: Avahi laniger; assembly: GCA_963575035.1. Classification (NCBI taxonomy): domain Eukaryota; kingdom Metazoa; phylum Chordata; class Mammalia; order Primates; family Indriidae; genus Avahi; species Avahi laniger. The sequence goes on along the minus strand of CAUYSK010078509.1, from coordinate 30,902 downwards.
GGTCTGCAGTGTTGGGGCGAGGCCACTCACAGCTTGAGCCATCTGCAACTTTTACTCATCTCCTTAAAAGTGGCACCACCACAGGCTGCTTCTATTCTGCTGTCTTCCCCTTCCCCAGCAGTGTGAATTATATCACACACCCAGCATAATATCTGAGACAGTAGATGGTGTTCGTGAGTATAAATCAGCCACGCCCTGTTTGACTGACTCAGTAGATGTTGTAATGGGCTGTGAAAATTGTTCTCCCTGTCAGTAGTTGGTGCTTGCAGGGAAAAGCCAGCTTCAGGCTTGTCCTTTGGGGCCTATGACTGGCTCTGCTCCACAAAAGAAGCACTCAAATGCCTCAGGCAATGAAAGGGACCCTGGATCCCCCAGGGGATTCCTAATTCTCCACCATAGTAGCAGTGGGTGGAGGAGCAAGGCTGAGTGGGGCTAGGTAGGGTGAGTCTGCCCTCAGGCTCTGCAGAGGTAGGCCCTAGAATTGATTCAGCAGGGATCAAAGTTGGCTCCCAGGCCTCTGGGGAAAGCCACTGGGAAGGGGCTGAAATGGCCTCACCAAACCAGAAAGTCTGTTTATGGGGAAGGGGCCATCTGGGATTCACAGATTTACTGTTGGGAGTGAGTTTCACTTTTCTCCCACCTCTTTTGTCTGGTGAGTTTCCTTGCAGTGTCTGGTTGCATATGGTACCCAAATGCACTCTCACCAGCAATGGCACTGCTGGTGGGAAATTCCCTGTGCAAAGATCTGTCCTTGCTGGCAGAGATCAAATGTTGGCTCCCAGGCCTCTGGGGAAAGCTTCCACAAAGGAGTTGAAATGGCTTCAACAAACTGGAAATCTGCTTGTGGGGAAGGGACCTTCTGGGATTCACAGACTGGCTGTTGGGAGTGAGTTACACTCTTCTTCTTCCTCCCCTGCTCTGTGACTCTCCTTTCAGTGTTTGGTTGCAAACGAGCACCTGAACATGCTGAGCTAACCAGCAATGGCACCACAGGTTGAGAACATCCCTGCCCCAGGTTCTGCCCCAGTCTATAAAAGTGGCTTTCCTGTGGGGGAAGGGGTGCTCCACCCATTCACTGCAGTGTGGACCCATGCTGTACTCTCCTGTCAGTTCTGCCCACTTGGGCTCCCTTGTCTCTTGAGTTTAGTTCTCAAATCCTCCCTCTGTGCCCCCAGGCAACCTGATTGAGTCCTGGGGGTACAGAATCCAGCCTGCACACCTGTCCTGCTGGCAATGGTGGGCAACTTTGGGGAGTGCTGGTAGACAGGGAACTCCCAGACTGAGCACTTCTAGGTCCACTGCAGGTCCTTAGGGGAAAAGGTACGGGCCCCACTCTCTGTAGAAACCTCAGACTAGTGGGAGCCACAACATAGGGGAGACAGCTGCTTTTGAGAGTCTCGGCTCAACGGTCCCTCTCAGCTGCAGTGGGTAGGAGAGGGAGGGGGCAGAAAAAGAGTCTGAAAATAAGAGAGCCAGGACTCCAGCCCTTCTGGTCCCTTTCCCTGGCTGGAAGCCCACATGAAATGACCAAGCTCTGGGATCACACGAATTCCCCAGGACACACTGCAGTCTGTTAGGAGGTGGGAACTGTCTGTGTGGGAACAGGTGATGTGAAAACTGAAGGGCTAGAGCTCCCTGGGGTGGACAAAGGGCTGCTATGTGTGGAGAAGCAGTATGGCATCTGCCACCTCAGCTCCAGACCACGGCTATGGGGAGTGACCCCAAAGGTGCTGGAAGCCTGAGGCTTTATTTTCAAGAAGTTCCCAGTTTAGTGGTTGCAGCAGCCCTTGGGCTCATGAGGGTGGAAAACTCCCAAGCAGCTTGGAGGCCTACTGACTACTGGAGGTGTCAGAGAAAGAGAAATGAAATCTCTGCCTACCCTCTCCACCAGGCTCCAAACTTCTCCAGGTTTGATCTCTGCTAACATCTTTTTTCTTCCTGTTCTTCTTTGCAGCTTCTTCCCCTGCAATCTCCAGAAGGTTCTGGAACCTTTTCCCTGAAACTACCCCTGAGCTGTGCCTTCACCCCCTCTCCCTTATCCGAAACGCTTCTTTCCCTCCAGGACAATCTGGCAGCTGCTATCTCTAGTCAGCTATCTTTGACCCAATCCCCCTGTTAATTTTGGCACGATTTAAACTGCCTTGATCCTTCCACTCAAGTGAAAAAAAGGCAACATCTATTTTTATTTCAATTCACAGAGGTATTTCTGGGTGTGCAATCAAGCCTGCCAAAGATTATTTCAAAATGAATTGTTGTTTTAGAATTTAACTAACAATACAAACTATCCTCTGTTCCTATTTTTGAAAATCTAATTAAGAGAAATTGGTCATTTTATATTGGTATGTCTCTTTGAATTGCAATTTGATGTAAATTTAGTTTCTTTTTCTTTTGGCACATAGAACAAATAAAATAAATTAAATATCTGGGCTATTATCAATGTGAGGAAATAGAATGATGTTAGTTTGTTGTCCTGTGGGGTGTGTGTGTGTGTGTGTGTGTGTGTGAATCAGTGATGCATTCAATGCAGAGCTTGGATACATAAAATTCAAGAAGGAGTAACTTGTTTATGAGCAATATTTACTTCCATTTAGATCTTAGCTCAATATCCTGCAACATATCCAAAGAAGAAATCTGTAAACTGCCCAAAGAAAAGACAAGAACATTGTTTACAAAAAAATCCACAAGCTCTTCTTTTGATTCTATAATTTTAATCCAAGGTCACCAGACATAGCACATGTTCATTTATGCATATATGGTTGGGTCAATGTGGTTTGATGTGAATTCATAGTTGATAAATCTATAATTGTATATTGAAGAAAGTTGATGACTTCTGGGTCACATTCTGAACTTGTCGAGATAAACATTACAGAAGGTAAAGAAAACCTCTTTTTTCCCCAAACTGTCCTTGCTATCCTTGCCTGAGGTCTAGATTGATTCATGGTCTAACTCAATTTATTTCTTACATTTTCATAAACTATCAGGTCTTCTTTTTCTATTTTTAGTAAATTTATCATTTTTTTAACCATCATCACAATTCAGTTTTAGAACATCTCTAACATCTTCCTAAGTTCTCTTCTTCCCAACTGTAGTCAGACCCCTCTTCTACCTCCAGGGCTAAGTAATCATGAATCTCTCTTTCTCTATCAATTTGCCATTCTTTGATATTTTATATAAATGAAACACACCATATTTAGTTTTTTGCAGATGGCTTCTTTTACTTAGCATAACGTTTTTGAAATCCATCCCTGTTATAGTATGTATCGGTAGTTCATTTTCATTGCTGAATAGTATTCCTTTGTACAAATATATTACATTTTCTATATAAATTCACCAGTTGTATATTTTGATTATTTTAAGTTTTGAGCTATTATGAATAATGTTTCTGTGGACAATTACATACTTATTTTGAGTGGATGTATGTTTTTATTTCTCTTGTATGGATTTTTAGGACTAGAGTTTTTGGGTTGCATGATAAGTTTATATTTATTTAAGAAACTGCCAAACTGTTTTTCAAAATGTTTGTACAATTTCACACTCTTACCTTCAATACATTAGTGTTCTGATGTTAACCCACATCCTTGCCAACACTTAATATTGTCTGTCTTTTTAATATAGCTATTTGAATGGCTGCACAGTGATATTGTGTTGGGGTAAAACTTGCATTTTCCTATTAACTAATAATATTAAGCCTATTTTTATGTGCTTAGTAACCACTTGTATATCTTCTTAATGAAATGATTATTCAAATATTTTGCCCATTTAAAATTTGACTGTTTTCTTATTTTGTTGTATTATTTTTTTTTATTTCAGCATATTATGGAGGTACAGATGTTTAGGTTACGTATGTTGCCCTTGCCCCCCCCGCCCAAGTCCGAATTTCAAATATGTCCATCCTTCGGGTGGTGCGCATTGCACTCTTTGTGTATGCATATACCCGTTCCCTGATCCCTCCTCGCCCCTCCCGCCTCCCCCCTGCCCAACATCCAATAGATGTTATTCTTATATGTGCACTTATGTGTTGATCAGTTAATACCAATTTGATGGGGAGTAATGCAGTGCTTGTCTTTCCATTCTTGGGATACCTCACTTAGTAGAATGCGTTCCAGCTCTATCCAGGAGTATACAAGAGGTGCTATATCATTTTTTAATAGTATATTTTAGATACAAATCTTTCACCAAATGTATGATTTTACAAATGTTTTCTTCCAGTTTTTGGCTTGTGTTTCCATTTTCTGAAAAGAAAATATCTTTTAAGATGTCCAAAATTCTAATTTCCATGAAGTCCAATTTATTAGTTTTTTATTTTATGGGTCATGCTTTTATTGCTGTATCTTAACCTAAGATCATGAAGATTTTCTCTGTATTTTCTTTCAGAATTTTTGTAGTTTCATTCTTACATATGGGCCTATGATCCATTTTAAGTTAATTTTTTAAAAATATTATTTATTAACTTTTAAGCAGGCAAATAAAAATTATATATATTTGTAATGTACAGCATGATGTTTTGATACATGTTTACACTGTAGAATGGTTAAGTCAAGCTAATTAATGAATCTATTAGCGTATATGGCAGCTTCATCCAGGAATAGTTTAGCCCCAACCTTAGGATAGCAGAGTCAATGGTCCTTTATGTTTATCCGCTGTCAAAATCATTGGTTTCACTTACATGAATACTATGCATGGTACTTTCTGCTACTCTGAATTGAATAGGTCCTTTCTGACCACTGTCAGCAAAGCTACTCGTCCTCATGACAAGCCCTGATCTGGCAGAACGTTCATGCTGACTGAGCTGAGGGGGTGAATAGGAAAAGCTCCAGGCAAGAATGACACAGACTCCCACTGTTCTCACCTGGAGTTCAGCAATTCATCAAGCATAACCTCTTTTCAGATTCTATATGTCTCTGGTCAATTTCCATAGCATTGAAATGATGTTTTTGGGTTTTATTTTTGTAAATTTTTTTCAGCATTATAGGGTTTTTTTTTTGGCGGGGGGAGGGATGGAGGAAAGATTTGTGACCTGCTTTCTCATCCACAGCCATAAGTCAGAGTAGTAAGCTTAAATTTGGAAGATAAAACATGAATAAGAAGAGGGCAGAATTTTCTCCTCCTCATCTTAGGGCTATGGCAAGGGATAGTATGCCCGTAGCAGGAACAACGTTTAGCAGAAATAAAGAGGAGTAATAAAGGAAAAATAATCAAAATGATGAATTCAAGATTGCACAACTCTTTCAAGTGTAAGCACATTCAGAATACAAAGAGATTCTACTGATGTATAATTCATGGACCTCTATGTAAATGGCTATGCAAAAGACTTGGTAAAGAGAGGGAGGGGATACTTACAAATAATAGTGTTCCTAAACTGTCACTTGCATGGCTGGTTCTTGTCAGTAGGGAAAAAGAAAACATCCCAAATGCCCAACTCTTAAAGGTTTTCTATTCCAGGCACACAATCTTGTGACCTTGGACTCCTTATTGCACTTTTCAGTCTGACTCTTTCTACGTCTTTCGAATGGCGATATGTTAATATTAACAGAGATGATGTAAGGCTGAGTAAAGTTAATGTTGGTAAAATAGTTTTAAGACTCTGGAAAAATAGTTCTCAGAGTGTGTATTTCAGAGGATGTGTTATTTAAACCAGAATTTTTATTGCTTCTCAGCTTCCCATGGTGTGGGTTTCCTCCAATATCTGAAGCAAATATCTCAAATCTTTAGTGTCGAAGAAATTAATATTTGTTATCTGTGCATTTGACAAATATATATATATACACACACGCACACACATGTATATGTATTTTATACACACACACACACACACACACATACATAACAGAGAGAGAAAGAGAGAGAGAGAAAGAGAGAGATTGTTTTACTATAAGGAATTGACTTGTGTGATTTTTGGAGGTTGAAGGTACAAGATCTGCAGTCAGTAAGCTGGAGACCGGGAAGAGTTGATGCTATAGTTCCAGCCCAAGTCCAAAAGCCTGAGAAGAACCGGAGAGCTGGTCGTATACGTTCTAATCCAAGTGTGAGTCTGAAGGCAGGAAAAGACTGATGTCCTGGCTCAAAGACAGTAAGGCAGAGAGAAAGTATTCTTTGTTACTCAGGTGTTTTCTATTCAGAGCTTCCACTGCTTGAATGAGGCCCACTGCACTGGGAAGGGCAACTGACTTTACTCTGTCTACCAATTCAAATGCTAATCTCACTCAAAAGCACCCTCACAGACACACAAAGAAATAATGTTAACCAAATATCCGGACACTCTGTGGCTCAGTCAAGTTGACATATGAAGTTAAACATCACGATATTTCCTAAGTTTCAAGGGTTCCCCTCCAGAGAAAATCACGGCCAGATAACTGTCTGCCCATTTCCAATATAGGTACCTCTCATAGATTCCAGGCTGTGGAAACCCACCAAACCACACAGTCCACTCATTATCTATTGCTATATAATGAATTGCCTAAAACTAGAGGCTTAAAACAACACACATTTATTATCTCACAATTTCTGTGGTTCAGGAGTCTAGGCATGACTTAGCTGCATCCTCAGTTTCTCAGTATCTCCCAAAGGCTGAAATCAAGATATCAGGTATACCTTGCGTCTCAACTGAAGATTGTGGAAAGACCTGCTTCTAAGCTCACCTGGTTATTGGCAGGATTCAGTTGTTTTCAGACTGTTTCCTTGAGGCTCTCAGTTCTTTGCTGTTTGCTGTCACCAACAATTTCCTGAATGTAGTCTTTCCAACATGGCCACTTGCTTCATTAAAATATGCACATCAAGAAGGCAATAGATGTCCATTGCTTCCACAGTATTCTATTGGTTATAAGCAAGTCACAGATCCTGCTCAGGTTCAAGGACAGGGGATAACACACGGACATGGATACAAAGAGGTGGGGTCATCAGGGGACATCTCAGAGTCTGGCCCTACAGAGAAGCAGGAAGGACTAAAAATGATCATCAGCTGGACTTCCACTGTGTGCCTCTGTAACCTGTCCAAGGTGCTCTTTGGATTTCCTGGCAGACTCTCACCTCTTCCATGGGCTGCAAAGTCTTACGCTCCTGCCCGTCTTGACCTTGTCTTGCTCTGCTGCTCTCCTTATTTTTCTGTCCTTAGCTAATTCCTAGGGATTCAAATCAAATACCTGTTAAAATTTTTAATGATTTTTCTGTCTTGCACAGAGGGGCAAATCAGCTTCAAGTTTTGCGCTCACAAGTGGAGTGATGAGGTTGTCTGTGTCTGTGCTGACCATAGGCCTCTCCCTCCTCAGATAGGGGCAGAAAGTTCAGCCTCAGCATCTCTTTTCTCACTTTCCCAGACTGCTACCTGGGAAAGAGAGTGCAGCTTTTTTTCACCTGTGCAAATTAGTAATTCTAGTCTGAATTCCTGCACGTACTGGTTGGAGAGCTTGATCATTCTAACCATAATTCTTGAATCTCCTCTTGGGGTATCTCTCTTGTTTCAGAGTAGATGGGCGTCATCCACATCACCCAACTTTGGTGGTGCCCATAGGTGCTCTGTCTGACAAGAGGCTCTCATGGCTCTGACTCTTACAAAAATCCCTAATCCCTGTTCTGGGATCTTCAGATAATTTTGTCAAGAGATTCCTATCAATAAGTCCCGACTACTCCCATCCCCAGCATCTTTACAAGGCAGGCTCACATATATTAGACATGTTTCAAGAATCTAAAGACTTTTAAAACATTGAAGAAATTAGTATGTTTTATCTGTGCACCCGACAGAGGTATAGTATTAATCATTAGATCATCTTTGTGGCTCTAACACATACTTTAATATTCAATAATTTGTTTACAGTAAAAATACATTCGCTTTAATCTATTTAATCTTTGCATTGGCAGAGCAAACAGGTGTTTTCCTAAGTATGAAAATAATCACTAAAGACAACATTCAACACAATTTTTTTTCACAATCACATGTTGATAACTCACTAAGTACAAATAGCTGTACCAACTGATATGGGCAACATGAAGAGACCATAGCTATAGTCCTGTTCCTAAAAAGGACACAATTTGTTGTATGGTGAAAAAATACACTCATAAAGAGCACCAAGTTAAATAAGTTCACTTTTCAGGTAAGCTTGACCTCCTTAGTTCTCCACATCCACTGTGCCAACCTGTCTCCCATTACACTCTAAACTCCTTGAGGACATAGACTGCACCTATTCCCTCTTTTTCCTTACAGTATATTTCATTTAGAAAATAGAAAAACATTTTGGTGTAACTACTAGACTGAGAATATTGGCAGAGAAAAAAGAAACTACAGACCAAGGTTATGAAGAAGAGACAATGTGACCTTTCTCTCTTCAACAAATGATGAATAACTCTGTATCGCCATGGGTGGACATTACCATATTGCCTTCTTTTCAGCAGGGCTATCAATAACAATTTACATTCACAAAATTGTGTATAGAATGCATGTTACTGATAATTCAAAATGGAACTCAAACGATACCTCCGCTAGTGCTTGTGGTTGTCTTGGGTTTTTCCTTGTCCTTGAGAACAGGAACACTTTTTCATTAGAAGCTCTCTGGAGTGTCAGATGTCCAGTCCCATCCCAGTTTTGGGCCTTTTGGTCTGCAGTTGTCTAATGGCTGAAGTTAAGATTTTTTGGAGGAGCTGAAGTATTATTATTTCTCCATCAGTTCTGCAGATATTCTTCCCTGCCTTAAGAAATTTGCTCTCAGCTCTTTGCTGGGAGCTGTTCAGTCAGAGCCAGTCACAGCCTGGTGGAGACATCCTGGAGCTGAGACAGTACGTGTGCAGAGGGGGAATAGGGAGATGTCATTCTGACGCTGTTCCCCTAACATTTGTTTTCCTGAGCTGCAAAGGGAGAATAGAGTGGATTATTGCTCATGTAAAGCTATGAAATAGCATGGAGCCAAGTTCTTTTCGGTATACCCCCTAAAGGGGAAGAAACAGTCAAAGGGCCAAGTGATTATAGAAAGAACATAGCAGCAATAAATGAAGAGAAACTGTTTCAGGCATAATTTCTGTGGACAGTGTTCTCTTTAGAGATTAGGGTTCTCAGGTCAAGGATTTATATACCTTTTAGGGGATCAAGAATCAGCCATCTCAAAAGGAAAATCAAATGGCTTTTCATCTCTAAATTGAAATCCCTTCATTAGGAAACAGTACCTTTAAATGTGCCTTTCTCTGAATTAATTTCAGTTTCCAAAAACATATGCAGGTGTCTACGTCAGACCGAGAGAAAGCAGGTGTGTGGAAAAATAATTACCTAAAGGCTATGCACACTTAATCTCATCTCCAAGGACACCTGCAGAAGCCATTGGATGAAGCTGTTTCTCAGACCCAAGATGAAAAGGTTATGAGAGGCAAAAATTCTTGATTTGATTTTTTTCGGTCTTATCTCTTTCTCTCTCTCTCTTTTTTTTTTTTTTGTGCAACAACAGAATTTGGTTATCAAAGGGCTTTCGATTTTGAAGAGACAAATGCCTTGTAAAAGCAAAACATTGGCTGTTGCAAATGAGGATTAAAATGCTAAGCATCAGCTGCCACTGCCAGAGGGAATAAATATTGTAATTGGTTCCTTCAGAATGCTCACTTGTTGGTATGCTGGCCAGGATAACACCTGAGGTGGGTGACATTCGAGATAATCAATTTAAGACATACAATGAAGTCCGTATTCTTCAACAAGGAAATAAAGGAAAAGAAAAACACCCTCAAATCATATTTGAGACAATTAATACATGATAAACTGAAAACAGAAGTAGGCAACCTAGATAACAGCAATTTTAAGGAAAAGTTATGTGATTAGCAGAATATTACGACTATGGAGCTTAATTTTATATGATTCTACATACTCTTACCAGACACATTTCTATTAACATGTTTACTGCTGTTTTTCGGTGGCTTATTATATCCTTGTGTTGACTGAGTGCTATGGTCTGAAAATATCCCCCAAAATTTACATGTTGAAACTAAAGTGACAGTGTGATAGTATTAAGAGGTGGGACCTTTGGGAGGTGATTAAGTTAGGAGAATGATGGGATTAGGATCCTTATGAAAGGGCTTGAGGGAGTAAGCTCATCCTTTTCCATCCCTTCTATTATGTGAGGACACAGTATTTGTTCCTTCTGCAGGATCTAGCAACAAGGTGACATCTTAGAAACAGAGACTAGGCCCTCACCAGACACCTAACCTGCTGGCACCTTGATGTTGGACTTTCAGCTTCCAGAACTCTTATTTATCAATTACCCAGTCTGATGTGTTTTGTTACAGCAGCACAAATGGACTAAGACGTTGAGTATAGGTCAAATGATCCTTGATCATGGAACCAATGTTCATTTCTGATTTTGCTTCAAGAAAATTAGCAACTGAAAATGATATTGGTCTCCCTCCTTGTGGTTTGTTAGTTAATGTAAGTAAATCATTCAATTATGATTGAGTTGCAGAAATTTCGCAAGAATTTGCAGAACATTTAACAAGTTTATTGTAGATGAGCTGAGTATTTTAATTTGATAACCTGTACTTTAAAAAAATTGTATTTGAGTCAATGTCCATACTCTTAGTATCTAGCTTCATCCCCAGTGCCACAGTCCATACTCAATACCAAACTATGGTAGTTTCTTATACACCATATTGCTTTTTCCCTTCTTGACATTTGCTCTTGTGTTTCCTCTCTGCTCAGAATGCTACATGCAGTATCCACATGCTCAAAGGTTTAAGGTTTAGCATTTGTCTCAACTCTTCGCAAAGCAGCCCTTGCGTTTTCATAGATGGGCTCTGTGCCTCTTCTTCTCATCCTTTAGCATCTTGCACTTATCACAATCGGAGAACTCCAATGCAGTTGTCTGTTTGACTCTGTTTCCTCAGCTATAAAGTTGTTCTTTTGAAGCATATTAACCATACCTTACTCATCTTTTTGTCCTATGGCCTCGCAATTAACACATAATAGGTATTCAATAAATACTTGTTAAAAGAAAGATTGACTGAACAAATGGATGAGACTTTGAGCTCCTCAAAACTCAGTCATAGGAATGAAGCAGTTACATTTCTTTGGTTGAAACAACAAAAAACCACCTCTCACTAACCTGACAAAGAAGAAAGGCTTATTGGAAAGCTGCTGAGATAGCCCAGGAATAGATAAAAGGGGTGAGCAACTTTGTGAAGACAGTACCCAGCACAGTTCTGAATATCCAAGTAGGGGAAGTTCATAGAACTTCTAAGGTGCTGCCATCAGGTGGAAAGTTCTGACTACCTCCTGTCCTTGTGTGCTGTCACTCATGTCCAATTCCAGGAGAGAGAAGCCAATCGGCTCTGAGAGTCTCGGGTACTTACCGCTATGATCAGAGTGCTAGGACCTGCCATTTATAGTGTATGTGCTGGGAAGTGTCTGAGCAGATAATAACAGTAGCTGCCTGAAGACCTCTTCCTCAAAGCCTACCGTATAGAAGGGATGAAGGTAAAGATTTGTATGGACAGTTTTTTCATTTGTCCATTTGGACAGCTGTACATTTTTGAAAAGTGGATACAAGAGATAGACTTCTGAAGTTTAAATACTTGAATGACTTTTTGAACAACTGCTTCCTCCAGTCTTCTTTCTGCTTCCCTACAATGAGGCTCTTTGTTCATTTGGTATGAAAAAAATTATCACTGGGCTGTGGAATAAAAGTGTTGAGAGTTCTACTCATGTTTATTTTCGCTTATACTTCTTAATTTCCATTTTGTGCATAATTTGTTAGATACATAGTATATTATATATTTGTGGAGAATACAAATACGTATAAGGAGGCATTTCATTACTTTTTTTACATTAGAGCTATGTGATCAAAAAAATTGGAAACCACAGTTCTAAAGGATTTAATTCTATTACATTTTAAAGCTATTAAAAACTATAAAATAAATATTAATAACAATAATAAAATTTATAACATGACAAACTTGTAATTATACTGTAGAGCAATATAAAATAAAATATATTATCTTATATATTAAAAAATGCTACTTTTATTTTAAGGATTTGACCAGGTCCTTGTGATAGTGATTTATTAAAATAGCCTCAAATATTACTTTGTGATTGGTGATAGCTATAACAACACCTAACTAGAGAGTAACTTTCTTCATGCATATCCATCAAAAATTGTTTCTTCAAAATGATTCCATAAAGTTAAAAGTGTTATGTATAACTTAAGAGAAGTGACTTGTTTGCTTGGCAGATATCCTTAACTTGATGTTCCTATTTAATAGCCACAGCCTTGAAGAATTTAAAAGAAGCCATGCCCTTTGTAGATGTCTAATATTCCATTTTGTGATTTGAAGTAATTAAAATACAAACTGAAATCTTTCAAGTGAAGTTGTTTCAAGTGAAGCCAAATGCATAGTACCTTTCTAAGAAAAAAAAAAAAAAGTAAAGAGAAAAACAAGACTGTGTTTACCTGACAAAAAGTCAACCAAAACGTTTCGTGAAGAGTGTGAAAGATGGAGTCAGTAAGCAGTGTTGTTTCTTACCAATCAATTACCGATTTTACTTACAGTCTTTCATTTCATTTTATTTTGGATTGAAAGGGCCTCAATCAGTGATGGGTATGCAGACATGCGTTAAAGAGGTCGTTCTTTCTCCTGGCATCAGTCATCTTGTGGAATGGCTTCGTCTTTCCTCTCTTTCTGTTTTTCACTCCTCATTTGGGGAAAGAATCAGCAGGATCCACTCTGTGCTTTGCTCAGTTTCTCGTTGAATCTTCCTGGCTGTAAAGAGGGTACAGTCAGACTGTGGTGGATTCACTGAAAAATTGACCCAAGCCTCCGCGTATCCCTGCATCAAGACCTTTGCAATGCTGTCTTTCACTTCCCCCCATCACTATGTGAAGTCTGTTTTCCCATCTCCTGGATGTAGACCAGTTTTGTGACTTGCTTACGTTAGCAGAATGGAGTATAAGTGACAATATGTTTGTGTTTTCCTGTCTCTCTTTGAACCCTACTGTGCTACGAGAATAGCCCAGACTCTCCTGCTGGAGGAAGAGAAACTACTTGCAGCAGAAAGAAGTTGTCCTAACTGGAGCCTAAATAAGCCACCTGTCTCCAAGCTGACCTGCCAGCTAACCTTGGATGCACGAATGAGTCCAACCAAGATCAACAGAACCTCTAGGCCAACTCATAGACTCATGAGTACAGATAAGCCTTTATTGTGCAGGCCACTGTGATTTTGTGGTGGTTTGTTACACAGCATTAATGAGACAATGGAAAAACAGATACATCTGATTTTCCTGTGAGGTAAGTTTAGCAGGGTAGGGGGTGGAGAAATTCCCTCGCCCAGCAATTAATTATATGACAGGATGGATCATCTCTATTCTGGGATGAAGTGTTAGAACGTCCCTTTGACGGTGGATCTAAAGCTATACTCTCTAATCAGCTCATGAGAAACAAGGTTGACATTTCAGTTTCCATTCACTTGTTTCCTGTGTCTTCTCTCATTTGGCTCCAAACTCTGGGACAACAGAAAAGGTGTGATGAATTTATCCTTAAAACGCATGCTCAGCTAAATATTGTGAAAAAAGATTTTGTTAAGGGTAGAATTTATATAATGTGTATTCATGTGATGGCAATAAAAAAGCTATTAGAATTATCATCATGAGTTGTTAGCACTGATTACCATCACTAAAATGTGGCTATTCCAGTTGCACACTAAAATGAAAAATAATTTGTCAGTAGACAGTGAAATTCTTATAATTGGCTATTTTATCTATAACAGCCCTTGTGTATTAGCAAGGGCTGTTGAACTCATCATGAGGAAAGCATCTCTTCTATTTGTGTATCTATCCCTGGTAATCTGTAAGAATCAGACACATTTCAGGGAGGAAAAATTATGGTTAATCACAGGTTTATGTTTACTTTTCAGGCCAGTTGTTACTACAGGAAGCAATTTGCCAGAGACATAATGTACTGCAATTTATTTAATCACATAGTGCGTAATTATTAAGCACGTGCTATTGGCCAGGCTACTACTGTATTGGTCAGTGCAAGGGCACAGCTTTCACAGAACTTATAGTGTACTGGGGTATGAAGGTAATAAACAAATAAATCTATAAACAAACTGTATTATCAACTTGGGATAAGTGAGATGAATGAAATAAACAGGCTAAAGGGATAGAATGTGATGGAGAGGGGCAGGTACTTTAGATAGGGTGGTTGGGGCAGGCGTCTGTGAATAACCCAGATTTAAGCAGAGACCAGAATAAAGTGAGAAGATGAGTCATCTAAATAAATATTTATGGGAAATGTACCCTAGGCAGAGGAAATAGCAAGTGTAAAAAAAAGTAATAAGTATAAAAACAAAAGGACGTATGCAGAAATGGTTTTCTTCTTATAAACTTAAATTGTTTTCCCAATGATATATCTGATGCTTTGGAAGGAATGAGATGAAGGTTAGAAGTGACATGGTGGCATGAGAAGCAGGCAGGGACAGCTAGGTGCCCATTCAAAAGAGGGCAGATCAGATCATCCCAGAGGAAAACGGTGAGCTGTAGTGTGCTTGTCTGTAATCAATGGCAAAGGATATTTGTTACTTGGAGCCATGCACATGACAGCAAATTGTGATTAAGTGGCTGTATACGAGGAAATAAAAGCTGACTAGTGATTCTAGATCAACCTATGCACACATTCGTTTTGATAAAGTTGAGCTGTCACTGAGACTATCATTGACCATTCTGTAACCAACGTGATGTGCCTAGTTTCTTCAACTCCATGTATTCTCTGGGTTAATGAACACACTCATACTAATACATAAATAAAACAATTCATAAATAATGCTCCTTTGTTGGCATTAGAATAATGATGTTAATTTGAAAGTAGAAGACGTCTTTTAACCTGGTGTAGTGGATTGAACAGCGTCCTCCAAAACTTCACGTCCACTCATAACCTGGGAAGGTGACCTTATTAAAAATATGGTCTTTGCAGACATAATCAACTTAAGATGAAGTTCTTCTGGACTGAGATGGGTCCTAAATCCAATACCTGGTATCCTTATAAGAAGACAAAATTTAGAGTCAGAGGGAAACAGAGACACAGTGGGAGGAACAGTGGGTGGAGATCGAGACAGAGACTGGAGTGATGCATCTACAAGCCAAGGAACAGAAGGACTGCAGGCAATCACCAGAAGCTAAAACAGAGACATGAAACAGATTGTCTTCAGAGTGTGCAGGTGGGGAATGGCCCCTCTGCGGACCCTTGATTTGGCCATTGAGCTTTTAGAATTGTGAGAGAATAAAGCTCTGTTGTTTTAAGCCACCAAGTTTGTGATAAGTTTTTACAGCCACTCTAGGAAATCAGTACACCTCAACAAGATCTCAGGGATACTCATCCTTCTGAGTAAGTGGAGATGACTGTACTAGGTTGAGTTTTTGAGAGAACTTGAATATGATGAAATGTACTCAAAACTAAAATTATTTTGAGTAAAATATAATATCTCTTGGTAAAATCAGAACAGCACATGTCACAGGATTTATAGTATTTTAGGGTTATCATGAAGAATATACAATTTTATAAATGCTCTGAATTTATGTTGTTTCACTGCAAATCAGCTGAAAAGACAAAATGAAATAAAAATGTCCTTCTATAGAAAATAAAGATTAGTAGTCTGGGAAGTTCATCTGTTCAATAAAAACTTATTGAGTGCCAGGAACAGTGCCAAGTGCTGAGGTAAACAGTTAAGTAAACCTTTTTGAGTTCAATCTTTGCTGATAATGTTTGATATACTTTGAAAATTCTTCTAAAACTAATTTTGGTTGTTTGGATCAGTGAAAGGAATCGATTGTGCTTGTAGAGTTTATAATACACTGCCTCACCACTCCTCTTTTCCCTGTTCTCCATGGGTAATTAAAGGATGAAGTGGAATTCTCACAAAGATACTTCCTCAAGAATGTCAAGACTAATTTTATCTTAATGTTGTGACCCACATGTCAAAGGAATCTTATGAGTGGAGAAGAAAATAAAATTTCAGGCAAAGCCAGAGGGTAATGCATGCTGTGGTATGTGTCAGACAATGCCTGGTGGGAATATTAAAGTGCTTCAGTTAAGTCAAAGTTTTGACTAATGTTCAGAGCTTTCCTATTGACTTTATAGCCTGAACTAACAATACAGATCATTTGTCATTGTCAACGCCTAAGGCTGCATCCAAAAATGTCAATAGCAGCAGTAACAATTCTCTGAATAAAATGCTATGTTTTCCAGTAATGAATCCAGTGCCTTTACATTTTCAGTTCCTTATCACTCAGCCCTTTCTCCCTGAAAACTTTTCAGAACACTTTAGCTGCAGAGAGCATGTGTAGAATGTACCAAGGTTTAGAGGAGGGATTAAATTTTACTAGGACTCAGGAAGCTTTTCTCTGCCTTGCTGTAAAGCGTGGGATACTAGAAGGAATGATGGAGAGCTCTAAGGCATTCAATACTATTCCCTGTTATAACTCAATCACACGGGCACTCAGTCACGGTTGAATGAATGAACAAGAAGCTGTAGACATAACAATTAGGGATAAATGGTAAAGAGCCTAGGACTTTTCATTTTCAAGGAAGAAGACCTCCAAGTAACTCAGTATGGAGACAAATGGCGGAGGCTATTGTGCAAAGCTTGACATGGTAGAAAGATTTAGGTTTGAAATACTCTTTACCTAACTGCATAACCTCGGAAAAGTTATTTAAGCTTCACGTTCCTCAGTGGCCTCATCTTTAATTTAGGTATAATGATACTGACACTTTGGAGCCTAGCTTATATAGTCGTTGGGTCAATGGCAGCTTCCACACTTTCTACTTATGATGAGATCCTTGAGGTCAAGGGTCATGCATTGTTAATCTTTGTATTCTATAGAGCAACTAGTTCAATGCTCTATACACATGGGAATGGGATATATTTGTTGAGTTCAAATGCAGTACATATGATTTAGTTTAGACACAAAAGACACTATTTTCTTATTAAATATGTCCTCATGTTCTTGGATCAGCTTATCGTTAAGGAGGGTAGAATCTTATTTTTAAGTTTTTAGAAATAGGAGGTACTGATGTGTTTGGATGCTTAGGTGTAGACATAGAGATATTTAATATACTTAACTTCTTTATATTAGTGTATTTTGGGTCAAAAACTCTCAAGTCTTTAAAACTGTGAGAAGGCGGATTATGATAAAGACTGCTTTTCCTATTCCAGAGAATTTAGGTCCAAGCATGAATCAATGTACTCTGAGGGTAGGCACATTCTGAATATGGATTTCTTCTTCCTATAAATAACGAGAATCTGGTTGACCTCCTTGACATTTGCCAGGCTGCAGCTATTACTTCAAATTTTAAAGAGATTCATGCTTAGATCTAAAATCCCAAGTAAAATGATGCTCCTGATTATTAACTCTACATCCATATAGATAAAAATTGACCCAATGAAAAAATGTTTAATGGCTTATTCTCATGTTTTTTTAATGGGTTTTCCCAAAGTTCTGTCTTACTCTTCCCCAAACCTAAAAGAGCATCCACAAAATAGAGAGTAGAGCAGAGGGTTTTATTCACAGTATTGATTTCCTCCTACTCTCTGTATTCTTCCTTTGTTCAAGCCAGTAGCTTGAGTTCCCACTGTTTTGTTTTCTAATTCTGTATGTTTGCAAGCTCTTCATTTTTATTTTCCTGTTTACCTCTTCACTTGCTCTGAACAAGATAAAATGGATTCAGTTGAATGCCGACATTGTGTGATTCAATTTACATTGCCGTAATTTCTCTCCCCTCCCTTTTTTTTACTTTTGCTGATAATCATTTTCCTTAACTAAACATTGTAATTAGCATTATGTGTTTCTTAACAGCTGTTTTTTTCTCTAGTCATCTTCAAAAAAACCATAAGACAAAACCGTGTGTTTTTCTTTAAGTCACTTTTGTTTTTGAATTTCTGGTTTTAATTGGTTTTCTCATTTGCTGCTCTTCAGAAATAATTCCATTTTCATGCAATGCAATTTAAAAAAATATTTTTTACTAGAATTGTCCTTGAGTATAGTTTTACTTCTAATTTTTTGCTTTATTTCAGTACATGAAAAAAATGTCTTCTAGAAGATATTAAATTAACAAATTATTGCCATAATTTTTCTAAGATTTGTAGTCTCTATATTAAGGTATAAGATACCCAAAGTCCAAACTTAAAAATAATTTGAAAACAAGTGTATCTACTTAAAGAAAATATTAAATTATGAGAAAATATTAAATTATAGATGAAATTGATCACATACTTAACATGATTCTTTATAAAGACCCTTCCTTAGATATCTTTAAACAATGTTGGTGCAGTATATATAACTGAGTCTTAGAATTTTAAAGTAGAAAGATGATAGAAATATATTTTATAAAAATTAAAACTATTTGTAGTTTTTGTAATTTTAAATAAGTATTTAAAATTTCCAAAACAAATATGTATTTCAAATGTACGTATTCTTTAAATGCTTATTTAAAGAATTAGGTAAACCAGAATAAATTAAGAATTTCTGCGATAAGAACTGATGCAGCAAACATTTATTCTGATGAATCTCTGCTGGTAAGGTTTCCCAATGCAGCAAGAGATCTATTTTGAGCAGACATCTGGTTTCATGCTTAAAAAAATTCATTTTATTCCATGGTTTACCTTGGGAAATGTTACAGATCAATGAATAGCACTATTCCTTAGCTTTTCTAACTTTGCATTGGAGTTCATGAATATTAATCACCTTACTTCTTCTTTGCCCTGTTATGGAAGTTACCAGAGGTCAAGCAGCACAGAAAGTGTATCAATGCCCAGTGAAATGTGGACAGTGAATCACCATTAACATCCAGAAGACCACACTTTCATCTGAAAAAATAACACTCTCTGAATTTCACATATGTTGGGCATTCTAGATTTGGCCTTGGAAATTTATATATGATCATTTCTAGACATACTTTTCTCTTCTTCAGCTTCCACTAGTCAGTTGAATTATTTCAACTTTCTAAGATGCTTTTGTATCTTCTATATGACAAAAAAGTAATTTTGCATTTGGTGTAAGAATTCAAGGGCAGTAAAATTTATCAGAGAAAAGAAGTAACAAAATTCCCTTTAGGTGACAAATGCTAAAAATAGCAATTATGTGCATAATACTATAAGTATAGTTTCATACTTTGGGCTTTTAGGTTAAATATTATTTTTATTCTTATTTTTTTTTTCTTATTTTTGTCTATTCTGGATAGAGCTGGAACTCATTCTACTAAGTGAAGAATCCCAAGAATGGAAAAACAAGCACCACATGTACTCACCATTAAATTTGTATTAACTGATCAACACTTAAGTGCATATATAGCAACAACATTCATCAGGTGTCGGACAGATGGGAGAGTTGAGGAGGGGATGGGTATATACACACATAATGGGTGCAGTGTGCACTGTCTGGGGGATGGACACACTTGGGGCTCTGACTCAGGTGGGACAAGGGCAATGTGCATAGCCTGAACATTTGTACCCCCATAATATGCCAAAATAAAAAAATTAAAAACAAACAAAAAAACAAACAAAAACCCCAAAATCATCATGTACCTTCTTTCACCACGATGGAATAAAACTAGAAATTAATACCAAGAGGGACTTTGGAAACTATGCAAATACATGAAAATCAAAAAACAGGCTCCCAAATGACCACTAGATTAATGAAGAAATTAAGATGGAAATAAATAAAAGCTTCTTAAAACAAATTAAAATGAAAACACAACATACCAAAATCTAGAGATACAACAAAAGCAGTGCTAAGAGGCAAGTTTATACTAGTAAATGCCTACTACATGAAAAAGGTAGAAAGGTTACCAATTAACACTCTAACAAACACACCTCGAGAAACTAGAAAAGCACGAATAGGCCAAATCCAAAATTAGCAGAAGAAAAGAAAAAGATCAGAGAAGAACTAAATGAAATAGAGACTAAAAATACAACACAAAGGATCAATGAAATAAAAAGTTGGTTCTTTGAAAAGATAAAAAAATTCATAAAACAATAGCTAGATTAAACAAAAAAAGAAGAGGGGAGAGCCAAACAAAGTCAGAAATGAAAAAGGAGATATTACAACTGATAACTGCAGAAATTCAAAAGACCATCAGAGACTATCATGAACAACTATATACTGACAAACTGGAAAACCTAGAGAAATAGATAAATTCTTGGTAACATACAACCTACCAATATTGAATCAGGAAAAAACAGAAAACCTGAACAGACCAATAACAAGTAGAGAGATTGAATCAGTAATAAAAAGTGTTCTAACTCAGAAAAGACTAGGACCAATAATAAATGGAGAGATTGAATCAGTAATAAAAAGTGTGCTAACACAGAAAAGCCCAGGGCCAATTGTATTCACAACCAAATTCAACCAAATGTGCAAAGAAGAACTAATACCAATTGTCCTGAAACTATTCCAAGAAATTGAAGAAGAGGGAATTCTCCGTAACTCGTTCTATGAGACCAGCATCACCCTGACAACAAAACCAGACAAAGACACAAAGAAAAAAGAAAACTGAAGGCCAATATAGCTGATAATAGACACAAATAGAAAAAATATAGACACAAAGTCCTCAACAAAATACTAGTAAACCAAATCCAATAGCACAGCAAAAAGATAATGTACCACAATCAAATGGAATTTATACCAGGAATGTAAGCATGGTTTGACATACATAAATCAATAAACATGATACATCAAATCAATAGAAGGACAGACAAAAATTATGATCATCTCAACAGATGCAGGAAAAGCAGTTGATAAAATTCAGCATTCCTTCATGATAATAATTCTCAACAAACTAGGCACAGAAGGAATATACCTCAAAATAACAAAAATCACATACAGAAAACTCACAGTTAACATCATACTGAATGAGGAAATTTTGAAAGCCTTTCCTCTAAGAACTGGAACAAGACAAGGATGCTCACTTTCACCACTTCTGTTCAACATAGTACTAGAAGTCTTAGCCAGAGCAATTTGACAAGAGAAAGAAATAAAAGTCATTCAAATTGGAAAAGTGGCAGTCAAATTGTCTCCCATTGCTAATGATATAATCTTATATTTAGAAAAAGCTAAAGACTTCACCAAAAACCTCTTATATTTGATAAATGAATTCAGTAAAGTAAGATACAAAGTCAACATGCAAAATTCAGTAGTATTTCTACACATCAATAATGATTTAGATGTAAAAGATAGAGAAAGTAATTCTATTTATAATAGCTACAAAACCACTGTGAATATATGCAACCAAGGACATAAAAGATCTCAGCAAGGAAACCTATAAAACACTGATGAAAGAAATTGAAGATGACACAAACAAATGGAAAACATCCCATGTTTGTGGATTGAAATAATTAATCTTGTTAAAATGACCATATTATGTAAAGCAATGTATAAATTCAATGCAATCTCTATGAAAATACCAATGTTATTCTTCACAAAATTAGAAAAACAATCCTAAAATTCATATGGAACCCAAAAAAAGCCCGAATAGTGAAAGCAATCCTGAGCAAACAAAAACAAAGCTGGAGGCATCACATGACCTGACTTCTAAATATGTCTGAAGACTATATCAACCAAAACAGCTTGATATTGGTATAAAAATAGACATATAGACCAATGAAATAGAATAAAGAACCCAGAAATAAATCCACATATTTATAGCCAGCTGATCTTTGACAAAACTGACAAGAATTTACACTGAATTTCTTGGACACCCTCTTTAACAAATGGTGCTGGGAAAATTGGGTATTCATGTGCAGAAGAATAAAACTGGATCCCTGTCTCTCGCCATATACAAAAATCAACTCAGAATGGATTAAAGACTTAAACTTAAGACCTAAACACTAGAAGAAAACCTAGGAAAAACTCTCCTGGAAATTGGTCTAGGCAAAGAACTTATGATTAAGACTTCAGAAGCACAGGCAAAAATACACAAATGGGACTTAATTAAACTACAAAACTTCCACACAGCAAGAGAAATAATCAATGGAGTGGAGAGACAGCCTATTGAATGGGAGAAAATAATTTCAAACTATTCATTCAACAGGGAATTAATGTCCAGAATATGCAAGGAACTCAAACAACTCAACTAGGAATAGAACACAGATAATCTCTTTAAAAATGGGAAAAGGACATGAATAGACATTTCTCAAAGGAAGACATGCAAATACACAATTGGTCAACAGGTATATGAAAAAGTGCTTAATGACACTAATCATCAGAGAAATGCAAATCAAAACCATAATTAGATATCATCTTACCCTAATCAGAATGGCCATAATTAAAAAGATTAAATAAATAGATTTTGGCAAGGATGAGGATGAGGGAACTATTATTACACATGATTGGTCAGAATGTAAACTAGTACAGCCACTATGGAAAATAGTATGGAGATTTCTCAAAAACTAAAAGTAGAATTACCAGTTTTCCCAGCAATCCCACTATTGGGTATTTACCCAAAAGAAAATCAATATATCATGGGATACTTGTACTCACATGTTTATTGTAGCACTTGTTAACAATGGGAAAGATAAGGAATCAACCTAAGTGTTTAACACCTGATGAATGGGTAAAGAAAATGGGGCATATTAACTACTAGAATACCGTTCGGCCACAAAAAAAGATTGAAATCATGTCATTTGACACAACATGAATGAAACTGGAGGTCATCATCTTAAGTGAGATAAGCCAGGCACAGAAAGACAAATATTGCATATTCTTACTTATGTTTGAGAGATAAAAAATTTGGTCACATGGAGGTAGAGAGTGGAAAGATAATAACAGACACTAGGAAAGGAGATTGGGAGGGAGGAGGATGAAGAGAGGTTGGTGAGAAGGTATAAACATACAGAGAGATAGAAAGAATACATTCAATGTTTGATAGCAGAGTGGGGTGACTATAATTGACAAAAATACATTTTACTCAGGTGATAGACACCCTAAATACTGACTTGATCTCTGTGTGTTATATACATGTAACAAAATTTCACATGTGCCCTGTAAATTTGTACCAATTAAAAAGACCTACTTATCCATTTATTGCCAATGGATATTTGAGTTGTTTCCATTTTGGAACAATAATAAAAAATGATAAAAATAAATTACTCACTTTTCATCCTCAACATAAATATGTGTTTCTATTTCTGTGTATACATATCTTCTCTACCTCAGGATGAAATTTCTGTCTTTTAGGGTTTGGGTATTACAAAGTTCCCAAAGTTCTTGTACCAATTTAAAATTCTGCAACCAGTGTATTGTTAAAAGCAAAAGGAACTTTCCAAACATCCCCTGAAAGTTTGAGAATTTGAGTTTATAAAACGATCTAGCAATAGACAGATTAACAGCAGAAAAGACATACAAATTTATTAACATGTGAGCTCACATGAATCACACAAAATGTGAAACTCAAAGAAGAGCCAGATTATTTAAGCTTAAATACCATCTTCATAAGGGAGAGGAATGTGGGGAATGTAGACAATTTTAGAGGAAAAGAAAATAATTTTTTAGGGAAGGTGAATGGCTCAGAAGAACAGACAACAGCATGAGACAAAGTTCATCAAGGCGTCAACTGTAGTCTTCCTTCCTGTGCTATGCATCCATTTCCCCTCGTTGATAAGATACCTGGGGAAGAAATTTGCAACAATTGAGTATCTTCGGGAGGATTCAGAGTTAGGTAGATGGGGAACTTGAGAGAAAGTTTTTCCCTGCATTTATTGCTCTCTAGGTGCCCTCAGTTTAAGTCCAAAGTGGCACATTTTGGGGATATCTTTTTCTCAGCCCCAGTGGTATCTCTGTGTCAACATTTTTGCCAAGACTTACTAGTATTTGTTTTTATAATTTTAGCCATTTTGATGTGTGGTTAGTTATAGCTCATGCATTTATATGTATTTCTCTGATGACTAATGACATAGAACACCTTTTCACATTTATTGGCTATTTGGATACATATTTTGTGAACTGTTGATTGAAACATTTTGAATATTGTCATTTTTCTTATTAAATTTGAGGTTTTAAAAAAGTATATTCTGGTTATGAATCTTCTGTAAGAAAAGTAGATAGTAAATACTTTTCCTCAGTCAGTGGTTTGTCTTTTATCTCTGTTAGTGCTTTCTTTTGATAAACAAAAATTCTTATTTTAACATAGATTAATTTATTTAAATTGATTTAAATTACAAGATTAAGGAAAGTTTTAATATTTTGTCATTAAGAATGACATTTCCTGTAGGTATAGATACATTTTATCCATTTAAGGAAATTGCTTTAATCTATTCCTAGTTTGTTAAAAGCTTATGTAAAACATTTGTGTTAAATTTTATAATATTCCGGTTTCATTTTTGATAACACTTTTATCTTATATCTTCATCAGGAATACTATGAGAATAAAATATCTCCTTTAGTCTATAAATGTGATTACATTATCTAATCATTTTTATATAACACTAAACTGGAATAAACTTCCTATTGTCATAATATATTATTCTTTTTATACATATCATTGGATTTCATTTGCAAATATTTTGTTTAGAATTTTTACACCTCTGTTTATGAAAGAGTTTGTTCTATAATTTTTTTTATAATTTTTTTCAAGTTTTTGTATTAAGCTTTGACTGGCCTTCTGAAACAAGGTGGTAAGTAGTACTTTTTATATTCTCTGGAAGAGATTTTGTAAGATGCATAAAAATGTAGTGAAGTCATTCTAGGCCTTGACTTTTCTTTGTGGGAAGGTTTTTGATTATATATGGCTTTAATTGGTACATGCCTGAATTTACATTTTCTATTTCTCTGTATAAGATTTATTAATTTGTGCTTTGTCTATTAAATCAAATTGTCAAATTTATTTGGGTCGAGTTGTTCATAATGACCTGTTACCCTTTTATTGTCTGTGAGGTCCATAGTGGTGTCTGATTTCTCATTTCTTACAGTGGTGATTTTTGTTTTCTAATTTTTTTCTTGTCAGAGGTTTATCTAATTCTTAGTCTTTTCAAAGAACCACCTTAAATTTTGTTGGTTTTCCAAATTGGTTTTCTACATCATAAATATCTTCTTACTTCATTATTTCTTGTCATCTATATTTTTTAATTCTATTTCTAACTTCTTGAAATGCATGTTTGTATCACTGATTATAATTCCTTTTATGTTTGTTTCTATTACATGCATTCAAAGATATAAAATTTATAAATTTTCTCTTTATAGAAATACTTAGCTACATTGTATACATTTTGACATGTTGATACAATATCATTCAGTTCAAATATTTTATCAATTTCAATTTGATTTTTTTCTTTTACTTGTCAAATACATAAAAGTATGTGCTTAATTTCCAAACATTGAGACTTTCTCATAACTTGTCATCTATTTTTGGCTTAATTCTATTGCATGTAATTTAAACCATATTCTGTATGACTTAAATCATACACAGAATTATTTATGGCCCAGGATATGATGAATTTTGGTAAATGTTCTATATACATTTGGAAATAATGTGTATTATGCTATTCTTGGGTGTAATGTTCTATTTTATTAGTTAGGTACTATTAATTAATGGTGCTATTTGTATCTTTATATCCTTACTGATATTTTTTGTCTGATTTTTCTATTAGTTATTGAGAGTAGTTCATCAATATATCCAAGGAATATTTTAAGTTTATCCTTTGCTCCTTTTAGTTCTGATAATTCACGTCTTACATATGTTGAGAATATGTGATTAGGAGCATGCACATTTATAATTATTATCTCTCCTGGTACTTTGACCTATTTATCATTATAAAATGAACCTCTTTATTTTTGATATGTTTTGCTTTAAAGTCTAGGCTTTTGGATATTGGTACATTTGTATCATCTTTTTTTTGGTATTTACATAGCATATATTCACATATTTATGTTATAGTTTACACCACATATACATTTTCATCTTTTTTTCTTGCATCTTCTGTTCCTTTTTTCCATGCTTCTGAATGAATATTTTCAATGGCCATTCTTCCAATTCACTGATTTTCTCTTTTGTTGTTTCTAATTTGCTGTAAACCTATATATTAAATTCTAACTTTCACATTATCATACGTTTTAGCTTTGAAATATCTACTTGACCATTAGATTATTTTTGTTAAAGATTCCAATCCAATAGTCAGTTTACCCATCTTTTTATCTACTCTTTTTAGCACAAAAAATCAATTGTATTTCTTTTTAAAGGATGTGTACAACAACTCTAGTATGTATATAATCTGTAAGTCTGTTGTTTTTCATTATATTCAGTCATTTTGTTTTTCTTCTGGCACTCTTGGATATTTTTAGTGTTTTTTTTTGATATTGTGTATAAAAACTGTGGAGATAATTTGAGACTTTAGATGATGTCATAACCTTCTAGCTGACTTTATTTTGATTTCTGACAGTCACACAAAATGAGAGAAGACTGTGAAACATGGGGAATGAGTTGTTTAACACTGGATGTAACTTGTTTTGAAGGCTTATCTATTTCAAATTCAGGTACTTTCTAGATAGCTCTAACAGGGTCCTATCTAGAATTCTGTTTTTTGTTTGCTTTTTAACTAGGGATTTTGCTTCTTGACAGGCTCTGAACTACTCTTTTTTTCTCAAGAGCCATATGAATTACTAGATGCTCTGCTCATCTTCCCATCCTCTTAGCTGAAACTTTTCAGTTTTATAGATTCTTAGCCCTAAGCCACAATCAATTCAAGAGGAAAAGCAGAACAGAATGTTGGGTTTATCTTAATGCTCTTTTGATCTCTCTAGGATAAGATTCTATCAAATTTACAAGTTGTTGATTCCATAAACATGTGAGACTGCCAAAAGCTCTTAGCCATTGCTTACAAATCAGCAGATGACTTCAAAATAATTTGACTATTTCAATAGTTGCAGAGAAAAAACACAGAAAATTTCAACAGATATTTATGATTAAAAAAACAACTCTTAGCTAACTTGGTTTATGAAATAGTTTCCTTACTTGGTGAGTGTTATGTACCAAAAATCTATTTAAATATCATTCTTAATGAAAAACATGTAGTTAGATTCATTTTTTTTTAAGATTGAGAATAAAACTAGAATGCCCACTATTTTTCCTTCTGTTATACATACTATCAGATATCTTGGACGCTGGTAATAGAAAGAAAAATAAATATACTTATATTCGAAATCACTGTCTAAATAGAGAAAATAACCAAATGAAAAGTAAAAGTAATAGAACTAATAAATAGTTCAGTATGGTTGCCAGATTTAAATCTATAAAAATTGATATTTCCTATATCAGCAAAATGAACTAAAAATTGTAATGAAACATAAGTCATATTTCACAACAGCACATAACAGTAAAAAAGTACCTAAGAATTAATTTCCTTTATAGTAAATAGGACTTCTGTGGACAAAATATTAACCATTAGTGACAGCAAATAATCTGAATAAATGGAGAACTGTTTATTTTCTTAGATGAGATGATGTAATACTATAAAAAGGCCAATGTATCTTCAATAAGTCTATAAATCCAATTCAATGTCAAATCAAATTTTTATATTACTGGAGCAGTTTTACAAACATACTTCATACATTCTATTGAAGAATGAAGTCCAGGAGTAGATGAATGCATCTTAAAAAGGAAAATTAAGTGACAAAACTAGTTCTGCCAGATATTAAGTAACAGTATGAAGCAACAATAAGTACAACAGTGTAGAATTGGCATCAGACCAGACAGATGGACAACATGGAAGATACGTGACAGCCTACAGATAGAACAATTTGTGTTTGGAACTAAACATAAAATAATCAGGGCATCTTTCTCCAGTCAATAAAGATAAGATTACTTGTCTAGCAGATGATAATAGGAAAGCTAGTTCACTATATCAGGGAATGTAAAGCTGGCTCCTCAACATTAATAAAAGTGGGCTCTAAATGGATTAATTACTCAAATATAAAGACAATTTAGAGATCTGAAAGATTATTTAGAAAAATGTCTATGTGATCTAGAAAAGAACTACTTCTTTAAAAAAATAAGACTTCCAAAACTCAAACAAAAGAGCAAAAATTGATGAATTTGATTATATTAAAATTAAGGATTTCTATCAGACAAAACTCTATGAATAAAGTTAAGTTTTTAATTAGAGAAAATATATTTTCAATGTCTAAATTAGACAAGATATCAATATCTATGATTTTCAAGGCACTCCTGCAAACCACAAGAATTAACAGCAACTTTAATAGAAAAACAGACAAAGGACATAAACAGGCAACTTATAAAAAAAATCGATACCGTTAAGCACCTGTTATAATTCACTAGTAATTTGAGAGTTTCAAAATAAAATAATATAAAATATATACTATCATACACATTTTAGGCAGTGAAAATTAGCTTTGTGTTGACAGCAATACAGGCTATCACAAGTGCCCTGAACACGATTCTTTTGCTTGTGACCTATACACTCCATCTGGAGAGGTACAGTCTTGCCAGGGGTCTCCTAAATTCATTAAATATTAATATAGACATATTATGTGACCAAGAAATTCTGCTCCCAGGCATATATCTTTGCAAAAATCTCACATTTGTCCATGAAACACATGCACAAGGATAGTTCATCAAAGACATGGAGAGTAGGTGGCAACCTAGGATTCTTTCGTTGAGGAAGTGGAGAGGAATACATGGTAGATGCATTATAGGATATTATGTGGGGTATGTGGGTTGGCCACATGCTTTTGTCAAAGCATAGCCAAGCCTACTTGTTTATGTATTTTCTATGACTGCTTTTGTGTTACAATGGCTGAGTTAAGTAGCTGTGACAGAGACCCTATGGCCCACAAAGCCTACAATATTTACTATCTGGTCCTTTCATGAAAATGTGGCCAATGTTTTCATTACTTTTAATCCTGGTGTTTATTTATTTACAGTTAACGTAAATTGTTGAGGATAATTCTCTTTGTAGAGTGGAGTAAAAGAGGGAGTGGAAAGTAAAACGCTAACTTTTTTAAAATACTTACAGTGTTGTTGACATTGTACTAAGAGATGTATGATTATTATTCTTGGACACTCACAACTCCATATTACAAGCGAAGAAATGGAAACACAGCAAGGTTAAGTGCATTTCCCAAATTTAAAGAGCCAGTGTGATGGAAACAGGATTGGAATTCAACTACTTCCAGAAACCATGGTCTTAACCACTAAACTTTATTTCTTTCTTAAGGAAAATGAATGTTGGATAAGAACACATGGCAATAGATTAAATAGCTGTATCATCACCACACAAGTTATACTATGTTCTAACTCTATTTGGGGGTCCAAAAAGAGTTTAACAAAGGGCACAAAAAGTAACGTTTCCAAAATGTGTCTTACAACAAGCCGTTCCCGGCAAAGCAAAAAGATCCTTCTATTCAAGTTAAGGACCCTGGTCCTCACCTTTGCAGAAATGGGTACACTGTTGTTTCCTAATTGTGAGCAGGAATGCACTGGAACAAGAGGGCTACTAAGGCGGTTCTCTATTATGCAGAAGAGCATGAAGGAAAGGGATCTTAGCAATGGCTCATTCCAAATCCCTCATTTATGAGATGAGGAAAACAAAGAGGTTAAGAGAATGAATGAAATCTTACTGCTGTAGTGGAAAATCTGGGACAAGAACAAGGTATCCCAATGTTCATTCTGTTACCCAAGTGGGGAAGGAGTGGAGAAGGAGGAAGTTATATAGATAAAACAACTACATAATATGACGTCTGGCATGGAACCTATCAGACACACAGCATATGCCTATATTTATTTTTTCTTTTCTTGGTGTTTTCTTTTTCCATTCAACATGGCAATTCATTCACCCTCAACTGCTGGAAATGCAGACTAAAGTCACTTACCACTACTACTTCAGACTTTATGGTATCTATTTGGAAATATACAAGTTCTCTTCAGTAGCCTGAAACCAGAAATAGTTTGACATTCAATAAAGGGATATTCAAAATATAAAATAAATCCTATAAATTTATAGGAATTGACAAAGCAATGATAGCTCATATATAATTAGAAATAAATGTAGAGGTGGAGTTTATAAATGCTCTACAACAAACCAGGTTCAAAATGGCTTTCCTTGGTATGCCTGCATAGTTCCCGTGGCCAGAAAATTCAGCATATTATTCATTCACTTATTTTCCATAATCTTCTTGATAATTTCAATTTGTTTTCACTGCTGAGCTGAATTGATTAATGTTTCTGATGCTTGAATGAGTTGCTAGTATGTAAACATTGGGTAAGGAGATAAAACGTGTGTCACGGGTCATTATATTTTTGTATTTGATATCTGCTCTATTCCATTTTATACTTTTCAGGGAAAGCCTCACGGGTAATGCTTCTTTTCAAATTTCTATGTGTCTTAGCCTTTTTGTGCTGTTTTGAAGGAATACCTGAGTCTGGGTTATTTATAAGGAAAAGAGGTTTATTTGGCTCATGGTACTGCAAGCTGTAGAAGCATGGCACCAATTTCTGCTTCTGATTAAGGTCTTTGGCTGGGTCCACTCATGGCAGAAGGTGATTAGGCGAGCTGGTGTGCATAGAGATCTCATGGTGAGAGAAGAAGCAAGAGAGAGAGGAGAGTTTCAGGCTCTTTTTAACAACCACGCCTTGTGGGAAATAATAGAGCAAGAACTCACTCACTGTCCCCCACCCCACAAGGGAGGGCATTAATCTGTTCGTGAGAGATCTGCCCCTGACCAAAACATCGTCTATTTGGCCCCACCTCTAACACTGTAATCAAATTTCTTTCTTTCTTTCTTTCTTTCTTTCTTTCTTTCTTTCTTTCTTTCTTTCTTTCTTTCTTTCTTTCTTTCTTTCAGACAGGGTCTTGCTCTGTTGCTCAGGTGGGAGTACAGTGGTCCAATCATACCTCACTGAAAACTTGAACTCCTGGGCTGACGTGATCCTCCCATCTCAGTCTC
>CAUYSK010078506.1:0-10537 GCA_963575035.1 Avahi laniger | reverse complement strand
ATTATTGAGCTATAAGAATTCTTTATATATTTTAGATATAAGCTCCTTATAAGATACATGATTTACCGATATTTTTTGTTTTCATCTACTTAATGGTGCCTTTTGAAGCACAAAAGTTTTTAATTTTTTTTTTTTTTTTTTGAGATAGGCTCACTCTGTAGCCGGGGCTAGACTACAGTGGCATCATCATAGCGCACTATAACCTCAAACTCCTGGGCTCAAGCAATCCTTCTGCCTCAGCCTCCCAAGTAGCTGGGACTACAGGCATGTGCCACCATGCCCGGCTAGTTTTTTCTATATATTTTTAGCTGTCCAATTAATTTTTTTCTATTTTTGTTAGAGACGGGGTCTCGCTCTTGCTCAGGCTGGTCTCGAACTCCTGAGCTCAAACAATCCGCCTGCCTCGGCCTCCCAGAGTGCTAGGATTACAGGTGTGAGCCACTGCGCCCGGCCTAGTACCATTTCTTGAAAAGACTATTCTTCCCTCCACTGAATGGTCTTGGCACCTTTGCCAAGAATCAGTTGACCATGGACATATGGGTTTATTTCTGGACTCTCAATTCTATTACATTGATTATATGTCTATCCTTATACCAGTGCTATAGTGTCTTGATTAGAGTAGTTTTATAGCAAGTTTTGTTTTTTTTTTAAACTGGTATTTCAGAATATAGCAAGTTTTGAAATCGTGAAGTGTGAGTAATCCGTGCTTTATTCTTTTCCAAGATTGGTTTAGCTATCGTGGGTCCCTTGCAATTCCATATGAATTTTAGAATCAGTCTGTCTATTTCTACAAAGAATTTATTTTTTTTCTAAATATTCGTCTAGCTGAATTTTTTTTTAAATTTTTTTTTATTTCAGCATATTATGGGGGTACAAACGTTTAGGTTACATATATTGCCCTTGCCCCACCCGAGTCAGAGCTTCAAGCGTGTCCATACCCTAGACGGTGCACACCCATTAGGTGTGTATACCCATACCCTCCTCCCCTCCCACCTGCCTGACACCCGATGAATGTTATTACTATATGTGCACTTAAGTGTTGATCAGTTAATACCAATTTGATGGTGAGTACATGTGGTGCTTTCTACAAAGAATTTAACTGGGATTTTGTCAGGGATAATGTTGAATGTGTAGATCAATTTCCAGAATATTGCAATTTAACAATGTTAAATCCTTTGATCCATGAATAAAAGATTTTTTTCCATTTCTTTAGACCTTCTTTAATTTCTTTCAAAAATGTTGTAGTTTCTAGAGTATAAGTTTTACATTTCTTTTGTTAAATTTATTTCTAAGTATTTTATGCCTTTTGACATAAATGGAATTTTCTTAATTTCATTTTCAGGTTGTTCATTCCAAGTGTACAGAATTGCAATTGATTTTTGTATATTGAACTTGTGTCCTGCAACCTTGCTAAACTCATTTATTAGTTCTAATAGTTTTTCAGTGGATTACTCAGGGTCTGTATACAAGAGCAGGTCATCTGCAAACAGAGATAGTTTTACTTCTTCCTTTCCAATATGGATGCCTTTTATTGCAGTTTCTTGCCTAATTGCCCTGGCTCTAGTACAATGTTGGATAGAAGTGGTGAGAGTAGACATCCTTGTCTTACTCTGGATCTTAGGAGTAAAAATACAGTCTTTCTCCATTAAGTATGAAGTTAGCTATGGTTTATTTCTTTTTAGAGACAGGGTCTCATTTTATCACCCAGGCTGGAATGCAGTGGTCCAATTATAGCTCACTGTAACCTCGAATTACTGGGCTCAAGCGATCCTCCTGCCTCAGCCTTTCAGGTAGCTGGAACTATAGGCATGCGCCACCATGCCTGGCTAATTTTTCCTATTTTTAGTTGTTTGGCTAATTTCTTTCTACTTATAGTATAGACAGGCTCTCGCTCTTGCTCAGGCTGGTCTCAAACTCCTGAGCTCAAGCAATCCTCCCGCCTCGGCCTCCCAGAGTGCTAGGATTATAGGCATGAGCCACCATGCCCGGCCAAAGTGAATATTTTCTAATAAAACATTTAATTTTTTTAAGATTATTTCACTTTTTTTAGATTTCTCTTTTAGTGGTTGCTCTAGAATTTATTATATAATCCTGACATAGCAGAATCAGCTTCAGATTTATACAAGCTTAATTCCAGTGATATACAGAAACATTACTCCTATATAGCTCCATTCCCTTTCCCCCTTTTTCATGGTATTGTTATACATATATCTATTAAATTAATATACATCTATTACACTTACATTCCCAATAATACATTATTAAAGTTATTATTTTACCATCTGTGGTCACTTCCTTAGTCCATTACAGATTTGCTCCCACCCACCTCCATTGTGCCAGTGTTGGTAAATGTATTACATGTATGCTACATTTCTTATGTTACAAGCCCAGTAGTACATTATATACATATTATTTACACAATTGTGCATGGCAGTGTGTGCCTGTAGCCCTAGCTATTTGGAAGGCTAAGGTAGGAGAATTGCTCGAACTATGATGGTGCTAGTGCACTCCAGCCTGGGCAACAGAGTGAAACCCTATCTCTAAAAATAAACAAATGAATAAATTACTGTCTGGAGTCACTTGCTTTCAGCCTGAAGAATTTCCTTTAGTACTTCTCTTGTAAGGCAGGTCTTTGAGTAATAAATTAGCTCACTTTTTGTGTATCTGGAAAAGTCTTCATTTCATCTTCATTTTTGAAGTGTGCATTTCATCTCTGCCCAGCTTTGCTAGATATAGGATTCTTAGTTGACAGGATTTTTCCTTGAGCATTTTGAATATGTTATCTCACTGCCTCAGGCCTTCATAATTTCTGCTGAGAAATTAGCTGTTAATCTTATTAGGGCTCCCTTGAAAATGATAAGTCATTTTTCTCTTTACGCTTTCAAGATTTTCTTCTTGTCTTTGACCTTCACCATTTTTACTATGATGTGTCTTTTT
Source organism: Avahi laniger (assembly GCA_963575035.1). NCBI lineage: Eukaryota > Metazoa > Chordata > Mammalia > Primates > Indriidae > Avahi > Avahi laniger. The sequence goes on along the minus strand of CAUYSK010078506.1, from coordinate 7,600 downwards.
GTGGATCTCTGTATTTAACCACTTGGAGTTCACTGAGCTTTCTGAATGTGTAACTTAATGTTTTCCAATAAATTTGGGAAGGTACAGACATTATTTTTTCAGATATTTTTTCTGCTTCTTTCTCTCCCCTCTCCTCTGGTTTTCCTATTATGCATATGTTGTAATGATCTCCCATATTTCTCCGAGGCTCTCCTCATTTTTCTTCATTTTTTTTCTCTCTATTCTTCAGTATGCATAATCCCTATCACTCTATTTTCAAGTTCACTAATTCTTTCTTCTGCCAATTCAAATCTACTATGGAATCCCTCTAGTGAATTTTTTTTATTTCAGTTATTGTACTTTTTTCTTTCTTTCTTTCTTTCTTTTTTTTTTTTTTTGAGACAGAGTCTAACTCTGTTGTCTAGGCTGGAGTGCCATGGCATCAGCCTAGCTCACAGCAACCTCAAACTCATGGGCTCAAGTGATCCTCCTGCCTCAGCCTCTTGAGTAGCTGGGACTACAGGCACATGCCACCACACCCGGCTAATTTTTAGTAAAGATGGGGTCTTGCTCTTGCTCAGAGCTGGTCTCAAACTCCTGACCTCAAGCAATCCTCCCACCTCAGCCTCCCAGAGTGCTAAGATTACAGGCGTGAGCCACTGTGCCCAGACAGTTATTGTACTTTCAACTCCAGAATTTTGATTCTTCTTTATAATTCCTATCTCCTTATTGATATTCTCTATTTGATGCAATAGCTCCTCACACCTGCCTTTAACTCTTTGTCATCAAGCTTTCCTTTAGTTCTCTGAACATAATTATAATAGCTAATTTGAAGCCTTTTTTGTTAAATCTGACTGCTGCTCACTCTCACAGGCAATTCCCTTTTGCCAGCTTTTTCCCCAGTGTATGGGTAGTACATTAATGTTTCTTTGCGTGTCTCATAATTTTTGTTGGAAACTGAACATTTTAGATAATATAATACGTGGTACCAACTCTGGGGACTGGTCTCCCCCTCTCCAGGACTTATTTATTTTTTTAGTGACCAGCTGAACTATTTTAGTCAAAACTATTTCCCACACACAGTGTTAAGGCCTATGATGCTGCTCCTTGGGGAGGCGCAGCTTTGAGTGTGCCCACGGTCATCCTGGGGTGACGGTGGTTTTGATGGGGCTCTTCTTCTCTTTCCTTGACCACACTCAGTTGTTAAACTCCACTAATTGTGCCTTATTGCTCAATTACTTTCAACAATGCTCGGAGATATAACTTGTTCTACAAACTCATCCAATTAAACTGTGGCTGTTTTAAGAAAATCACATTTTTTTCTAGCTTTGCCGCATACTTTTTTAAAATTGTTTTTTATTGATTCATAATAGTTTTACATATTTGGGGGGTACCTTGGTATTCTGACAGATGCATACAATATGTAATGATCGAACAAGGGCAATGAGGACATCCCTCACCCCAGAGGTCTAAGGTCAATGTTTGATATTTGTTCTGACCCCAGGAGGCCTCCTCCAATCTGTCTTATTCCCTACATCCTTCCGATAAACTAGGAGGCCTACAGTCTAGGTTGTATCTTTATTAAATCAATAAATCTTCCAGTTGTCTCTTACCCAAACCTCCACTGTTCTCAAGGGTGCTCTTAGGCATGAACGTCTTCAGCACTGTGTTGCAAATGAAGTCACTTCTATTGGGAAGAAATTAGGAGCTATCTGTTTTAAGACCTGTTTCTCTCAGGTAAAATCTCTGAGGCAGGGCTCTGGAGCTGGAGGAGGGAATCACGGCAAGCTCCTCTCTGAGAGATAACCCCACCCTGGGGACTGAACACTTGGTGGGAAGGAGCAGGGGGAGCACAATAACCTGAGGTCTCATCTTGCCTTTCCTGCCATGGAACCACCACCAATAAGCCAGGGCTGGAGCAAGAACTGGAGCCTCAGTAATCTCGGGATGCCGTGCCCGAGGTGCAGCCCTAGTCCACAAGTAGGCACTGCATGGAAGAAGGGAGCCCCATCTTTCAAGCACACTCACACAGGACTTAGCCTCAGCAGCAAGTAGCTCTGGGTACGACGAGAAATGCTGAAGTACTGCTCTTCCTGGGAAGAAAGCCCTCTGACTGGAATATGGCAGAGAGGGTACCCATCTTAAGGGTTACAGCAGTCTGGAGTGGAATCTCTACCTCACTAAGCTGGGAGTAGTGAGGGAGGGAATGGTCTTGGTTCAAATACCATAGTTTCTCACCTTTCTTACTGAATTTTCGTAGATTTTCTTGAATAGATGTTTCTTCATTTGTTATTTGCCCTTAGCACTACTTCTAAAGGGTTTAAATAGTTGCTTTTTTTTTTTTTGAGACAGGGTCTCACTGTTGTCCAGGCTAGCGTGCAGTGGCTATGCACAGGCACAATCATAGCTCACTGCAGCCTCAAAGTCCTGGGCTCAAGCAATCCTCCTGCCTTGGCATCTCAAGTAGCTAGGACTACAGGTATGCGCCACTACACCTAGCTAATTTTTTAAATTTTTTTGTAGAGATGGGGTCTCACTACATTGCCCAGGCTGATCTCAAACTCCTGGCCTCAAGCAATTCTCCTATGCCCACTTCCCAAAGTGCTGAGATTACAAGTTTGAGCCACCGTGTCTGGCCAAAAGTTGCCTTTTTTTTTTTTGAAATTGTCTACCTCTGCTGCCTGGGCTAGAGTGCCATGGCATCAGCCTGGCTCACAGCAACCTCAAACTCCTGGACTCAAGCTATCCTCCTGCTTCAGCCTCCTGAGTAGCTAGGACTATAGGCTCTTGCCACCACACCCGGCTAATTTTTTCTATTTTTAGTTGTCCAGCTAATTTCTTTCTATCTTCCATAGAGACAGGGTCTCACTCTTGCTGAGGCTGGTCTTGAACTCCTGACCTCAAGCAATCCTCCCGTCTCGGCCTCCCAGAGTGCTAGGATGACAAGCATGAGCCACCGCGCCCAGCCTCCAAGAGTTGCATTTTTAAAAATAATTTCCACTGATTTTACAGGGGAATGGATCAGTGGGGCTCCTTACACTGTAATGCTGGAAGTCCATCCTGTCTAAGGCTGCTTTTGTGTTACAATGTTAAAGACTTGAGTAGTTCCAACAGAAACCCTCTAGTCTGCAAAGCTAAAAATATTTACTACATTGCCCAGCACAGAAAAAGTATGCCAACCCCTGATTTAAGTTACTATTGCCAATGCTGCTGGTCCACAAACCACACTCTGAGTAGCAAGAACTTAAATTACTTGAGAAGCAGTACTGTATTGGCTATAACCTCCATTCAAAACCCCACTTTGCCATTTACTGGATATACAGTTTGGGGTACCTACCTCATTGAATTAATGTAAGTATTAAATGTGCGAATGTCTGGCATTTAGAAAGTAGTCAACAAATGATAGCTTTTATCATCACGATGGAAACAGTATGGCAAGAAAGTATAAGGCATCATCACCTCTTTCCTCAGAATTTTTTCCAGAATGTATAAGCTTTGGAAAAGAGAAACAAGTATAGGCTTTCCAACAAACAAGATGCAACTTTTAATATCTGGGTACATAACAATATCACCTAAAGAAGTAAAAAAACAAACAAACAAAACAAAACAACAACAAAAAACTCCCTAGAGTTTAAACTTAAGCCTGACACTGAAATCCAGAATTTGCCACCAGGGAAGCTTCCAGCCCCTTCCAATAACAATGAATGAAAACAACCCTCAGGAAGTGCTAAACCCAGAAGCCCCAGGAAAAAAAGCAGCAATAATCTTTAACACGACGATTTGAGCCTAGATGGCCCCTTCCAGTTTTGTCCGTCTCTATCTAAGCCCCGAAGGAGATATAAACTGAATCTTTCAAACTTCCACCTCGACTGTCACGGCGGCGAGGGCGCCCTGGTCCGTGTCAGACGCGCGCCAGGGCCCCACAGCGGGGATTCCGCGGGCTCCTCGCCGCAGCCCGTCGGGGCTGCCGGCCGGTTACCTCGCAATTGAACTCCATCTCGGCGTCCATGGTGACGATCCGCACGGTGAACGTCTTGGGCTGCTTCCTCTTGAGAGAGCTGAAGCTCATGCGGGAAGCGATGGCCCCGGCCATGGCGCGGGGCTCAGGCCCGGGACCCTCGCGCCCCAAGGCCTGCGCTCTGGCCCTGTTAGCCCCCCTGGAGGAGCCGCACAGGCCTCAGGGCCACCATGGTGGCCGGCCGGCCGGCCTGGGAGAGGTCTGGGCTGCGCTGGTCCCCAGCGGCCAGCATGGGCCGCGAGGACCCTGCCCCGGGCGGAAAGGGGAGTTGGGGGACAGGCCCTGACGGTGGCAGGGAGGAGACGTGAGCTGGGAGCGACGGGGCGGACGCGATCTGGCTCTCCGGGACTCGGGTCGGGGCCGCCGGGGACGCCCGGAGACGGGAACCCTAGACGGCGGCAGCCGGGCGCGCACGCGCGCGCGTGGCTGTCACCGTCCTCGCTCCGCGCACCCGCGGGAAGCCTTACCTCCCGGCAGACCGGGCCTGCTCCCCACCCCGCCCTCAGGCCTCCCAGGTCCCCACCTGCAGTGCAACCAACCCGGCGGCTGCCTCCGAGACGCCGCGATTGGCTGAGAATGTCAAGGGAGGCAGGACTTTCCCGCTCCGTCCCGCCTCCTTCAGGTCGACTTCACCAATGGGAAGTTCCGCTCTGACCGGACTAGCGGGCCTGGGCTCGGCATTGAGTGGCTATGGCGGCAGTCACTCCGAACGCTTTTGTTCGTAGGGATACACCTACTCTAGCAGGACTGGTTGACGTGGCGGAGCCCGACGCGCTTTTCCCAGGTCCACGTAGAGGCTGGTCCCGGGACGCGGGAATTGGGTCCCTCTCTGGTCCGGTGAAGAGCTGCCCTTCGGACCTAGTGGCGCCACAGGGGATCGCGTCTCAGACATCTGGCGGATATTCATATTTGGCACCGAATCAATTGCATATACTGACTTCTGTGTTTCCCAAACTTTTAAAACACTTTGTGGAGGCCTGTTAAGTTGGTACTTTCCCGCCGGATCCTTATGCTGCTGTTTAGGAGAATTATTATTAATGACTGTACCTACGTCATGGGATTGTTGAGAAATTTAGGCACGTTGAATACACAGAAGGCTTTAGAATGGTGGCTGACACTAAGTTGAGTCCTGTGAAATTGCTGTATTTGTAGATCAAAAAGGGTGGGACAACGAAAGCATTTTTCATGTTGTAATGTATGTATGATTTGCATTTTCCAACCATATTACATGTATTATTTATTTTTTTAATACCATCAAGTGTTATAATGAGGGGGAATGATACCTTTCTGTATTTAAAAAACTAATAAATTCTGTATTTTAAGTAACTCAGAATGGTCAAATAGAGACAATCTCATGTGTTAGTGTTAACTGTAGTTAGCATCACCCCCACCCCACAGAGAGCGTGATGGAGCCATTTGCCAGCTATAACCCAGAGAGTGAGAAGCAAAGTTAGGACTTGAACCCAGGTCTGTCCCACCCAGCACTTACTGATATTACCACTGTGCTGCCCTGCTTCCCTGGTTGTGGCTTTCCAATTCTCCCCTTTGCAGCCTCAATAAATGTGAATTACAGTTCTGGAGCACTCGGTAGACACTGTTGCAATAACTATACTAACAAGATAAATCTAGCTCTTTTGCACAAGCTCCTGCAGTGCCAAGTCCCAGGAATGATCTGCTGGCACACCCAGTGAGGCAGAGGCTACTGTGGGAACTTTATGGCCTGCATATCGCTAGCAAATTCTCCCCACCAAACTGATTGTTTAGGGCAGTGTGGGCTTGCCATGGGAGTGTCTTCATATTAGTTGCTTCAGTTCTTCTCTGCGGGTGGGAGAACCAAGCTGGATTCTCCTCTGGGCTCCCCACAGGGATGACAAATCAGGCCTTAAACCCAGGGCCAAGGCTGCTGACAGAAAATAAGTGACTCTGGGAACCCACTGAAGAGTAGCAAAAGGAGGTGAATCAGACAGCAGGAGCTAAAAAATAACATCGATGACCAGGAATAGCTCACTTTTATGGAAAGACTTACTATGTGCGAGGCAGTGGGCTAAATGGCCAAATATGCCAAATTTAATGTTCCTGGGAGGACATCCAGGGAGATGTGTGGGTCTGGATCTCAGAAGGGAGGTCGGGGCCAGGAATAAAAACAGATATGATGGAGTATTATGCTGGTATTAAAAATACTATTCACAAAAAATAAACACAGATGACAATAGTCCCTGCCAGATAAGGGTTGGAGGAGGAATAATTTAGGTAGAGCTCGTTAAGATCTGGCACACAGACACCAGTTAATAAATAACTGTTGAATGAATAAGTAAAGAACAAGAGGAAATACTTACGGTCCAACAATGGTCTCGACAATATTAGTAGCTACCATATATTGAGTGCTTACCATATAAGGCACTCTGCAAAGTGCTTTGGGTGTTTTATTTCTTTTGATCTTTTTCAAAGCCCTATTTGGTAGGTGTTATATCCTTACTTTATATATGAGGAAACTGGATAAGGCTGGAATTAGGTAATTTATCCAAGATCATAATTGGTAGAGCTGCAATTTGCATCTAGTATTACTGGTTTAATCCACATCTCACCTGATTTACGATTTGTTCCTCCACTCTTCCACAACAGCAGTGATTCTCAAAGGATGGTCCCTGGGGACATTTGGCAGTGTCTGGAGACTTTTTTGCTTGTCACAACTGGAGGATGCTTCTGGCCTCTACAGCTAAAAGCCAATGATGCTATTGAACATTCCACAATTCCCAGGACAAACTCCCACAACAAAGATTGTCCAGGTCAAAGTGTCAACAGTGCCAAAACAAAGAAACCCAGCTCTAGAACAATGATTCTTTTGGAGTTGAAAACACTCTAATGAGAATCTGATAAAACCAGCAAACCCTCTCCTCAAAGAAATGAACACACACATGCACAGAATTTAGCATATAGTTTTAGGAGGTTCACGGAAAGACCTATCCAAAGCACATCTATGAATCCCAGATTAAATCAACTCACCCTAAATGCTACATGTGAGTTCTAGATTGTGGGTGGCCCCTTTGCCAAAAATGGAGCTACTTTATTTTTGGCCACTTTTGCTGCATATCGACATGAAGCCAGCCTCCTGCCCTGAGGATGTTATAAGAAACAGCCCTGAGGAACTCTGGCTGTTTTTACCACAGAGATTTAGCAAAGGCTCCCACAGCATCCTTTCTATGAAGACTGACAAAAGAAATATCTCTTATGCTCCAGCACTTGTATTCCTAATGGGAAACCGGTTTGCACTTTTTTTTTTTTTTTAGCTTTAGCACCATTAGAAGGTTTGCTTTTTTATTTTTTTTTATTTATTTTTTTATTTTTATTTTTTTTTTAGAAAGAATCTCACTCTTTTGCCCGGACTGGAGTGCCATTGGGTCAGCCTAGCTCACAGCAATCTCAAATTCCTGGGCTCAAGCGATCCTACTACCTCAGCCTCCCAAGTACCTGGGACTACAGGCATGTGCCACCATGTCTGGCTAATTTTTTCTATATATTTTTAGTTGTCTGATTAATTTCTTTCTATTTTTAGTAGAGACAGGGTCTCACTCTTGCTCAGGCTGGTTTCGAACTCCTGAGCTC
>CAUYSK010078505.1:0-22198 GCA_963575035.1 Avahi laniger | reverse complement strand
CTATATATTTTTAGTTGTCCGATTAATTTCTTTCTATTTTTAGTAGAGACGGGGTCTCGCTCTTGCTCAGGCTGGTCTCGAACTCCTGAGCTCAAACAATCCGCCCGCCTCGGCCTCCCAGAGTGCTAGGATTACAGGCATGAGCCACTGCGCCCGGCCAAGAAAATGATTTTTTATTAAGTCATTATTAATCAGGTTTTCCATTACAGTTAAGCCAATACTAACAGATGCATTTGATTTCTTCATTATACATTACTCCAGTTTCTCCCCAAAGCATCCAGACACCATCCTGATTTCACTCCTCAGAGCCATACGTTACAGTCCTAATCCTTCTCCATGTGGCAGAATTTTAGACATTTGTAGAGAATTCTCACATCTCCCCCAATGCTTGTCTTTTCCAGCTAAGCAGCACTGTTCCTGCACGTGCGGTTTGGGATTCTGTGATCACACTGGTCATTCATTCTCTGAATGCACTCTGGTCTGCATCCTTCTACACGACAGTGGGTGGCCCTGAAGATGCTACTCCGGGGGTCTAACCAACAAGAATGAAATGATCACCTACTCATTCCTATGCATCTCATTTTTCTATTAGAACAGCTTCAGATCCCATCAGCTTTTCAGGTGCCCTTATCTGAGTCAAAACCTTGACCCTTTTTCACATGTTTCACAGTTTGTTTTATTTATTTATTTTTCAGTCTCAAGTGCAGGGCATTTTCTTCATCCTTATTGAGTTTCCTCTTATTAAATTCAGCATTCTAGCTTGTGGAGACTTTTGTGGATTGTAATTAGGTATTTGCTGCTCCTTTCAGCTTCCTGTCCTCCACAAATTTGATAAGCATGCCTCCTGTGTCTTCATTTCAACTCCTTGATAACAAGTACAACCCAGATGTCAGTTGACGTCACCCTGTCTTTTGAGATTTAAATAAAATTAGCTCAATCCCCCTATCACACATCCTGTGGGAGGTCGATGCCCTCCTCCCAAAGATCTTTGTAAATTCTCAGGGCGTTCATGGTCACTTGTGGTTCCACATTCCTCCTCCCGCTGGCCTTGGGCTCCGGCACACCCCAGCTCTGTGGCTCTCTCCCCTCTTTGGTTCGTGCCAGCCAGGCCCTTTCCCTGATTTCTTTAGAGAAACTGCTGAGATAAGGCACGTGGGCTTGTGGCAGACTGTGTTCAAGACTTGCGCACTTGGGGTGTGTGGGGGTGTGGTGCGATTGCATAACAGGTGCTCCAGTCATTAGAATTAATAGGTAGCCTTTTTTTTTTTTTTCGATTCAGGATATTATGGGGGTACAAACATTTTGGTCATATGTAATGCGTTTGCCTTGCCCAAGCCGGGGCTTCAAGTGTGTCCTTCCCCCATACAGTGCCGAAAAGCAATGGCGAACTAGCACCTCTTATATTATTCTGCATAGAGATTGAGCCCGTCCTTCAAAGTGAGGTATCACAAGAATGGAAATAGGCCACCTTTTTCTGTCCCTGAAAGTCCCTCAGTAATAACACCACCAGGACTTCCTCCCTGGCCTCCCTTCCCCATGTGCTCATCAAAACCACCGGAGAACCCAGGTCCTAGGATTTCACGTTTATAGCCCTTGTGCTGACCAGGGTTAGGAGAGGGGAGTAGGCAGCGGGGAGAGTTCAGGACAGAGCCTGGCTGAATTCATGGAGGAGTCAAAATGTGTTTTAGATGTCCCCACTTTACTTTTTCATTTAATTTTTTTTTTTTTTTTTTTGTGAAATTGAGCCTTGCTCTGTCACCCAGGCTGGAGTGCAGTGGTGTCGTCATAGCTGACTGCAACCTTGAATTCCTAGGCTCAAGTGATCCTCCTGCCTCAGCCTCCTGAGTAGCTGGGACTAGAGGCACATACCACCATGCCTGGCTAATTTTTCTAGTTTTTTGTAGAGACGGGGTGTTGCTCTTGCTCAGGCTGGTCTCAAACTCCTGGCCTCAAGCAGTCCTCCCACCTCAGCCTCCCAAAGTGCTAGGATTGTAGGTGTGTGTCACCATGCTTGACCTTAATTTAAAATTTGATAATATATTGCATTTAACCCAATATAACCAAAATACTGTTTTATCATGTATTAGGAGGTGAATTGTATGCTCCCCAAGATTCATATGCTGAAACCAGAACCCCCAGGGCCTCTGAATGTGACTGTTTTTGAGACAGGGCCTTTGTAGAGGTAATTAAGGTAAAATGAGGTTGTTAGGGTGGGCCCTAAGCCAATCTGACTGGTGTCCTGATAAGAAGAGGAAATTTGGACACTTGAGAGACACCAGGGACATACGCACAGAAAAAAGACCATGTGAAGAGGCAGCAAGAGGGTGGCTGTCTGCACGCCAAGGAGAGAGGCCTCAGAAGGAACCAGGCCTGCCAGCCCCCTGATCTGGGACTTCCAGCCTCCCGGACTGCGAAAATAAACTGTTGTTTAAACCAGCCAGTCTGTGGTATTTTGTTATGGTACTCCTAGGAAACTAATACCATGGAGTCAACACAAAAATAATTATTAAGGAGTATAGTATGTTGAAAGGTGGTTCCCCAAAAGTTATGTCCAATGTCCTAAGCCCTGGCACCTGTGAATGTGACCTTATTTGGAAAAAGAATCTTGGAAGATGTCATTAAGTTAAGGATCTTGAAATGAGATCATCCTGGATTATCTGGGTGGGCCCACTGACAAGTGTCTCCATAAGAGACAGAAGAGGAGAAGATACAGAGACACGAAGGAGAAGGCCACGTGAAGACAGTGGCAGAGACTGGAGTGATGCAGCCACAAGCCAAGGAATCCTAAAGCCTGGCCCCGCCGATAACTTGGTTTCAGACTTCTGGCCTCCAGAGCTGTGAGAGAATAAGTATCTATTGTTTTAAACTACCAAATTGTGGTGCTGTGTTACAACAGCCCTAGAATTCTCATGCTCTAAGGAGGGAGTTTATGTTCTTTTTTCATTCTTTGAAATGTGGTGCATATTTTTTATTTCTAGCACAACTTAATCCAGAGTAGCCAAATTGTGTGCTGGTTTATTTGGGAAGCGATCCTGGACCGTCAGAGTGAGGGAAGGGATGGAGGGATGGGGGGCAGGGGTGCCAAGGGACACTATCATGCTGGCCCCCAGCACACCCACCTTCCCTTGAACATCTCACTTTCACGTTCTTGTGCCCACGATGGCCAGCGCCTTCCAGGTACAAGGGGACTTCGGGGCTCTTAATTGTGTGGGATTTCCCTTCCAGGGCAGCAACTGTTTCAACCACAGCAGGGTCATTGGCTGGTGCTCATGGCCTCAGACAAGCTGTGACTCGATGCATGACTGCCTCACTGCAGGTACTTGCCTTGGCGTGGGTGCCCCAGCTTGGCCCGTGCCCTACTTCCTCCCCTGGACTGGGGCAACCCCCTCAGAAGTCTCATGATCCAGCCCAAGGAGTTTTCAACAGAACCTACTCTGTTATGGACCCACTCTGCCTAGGATCTTTTCTTGGGTGGATGGAAAAAATAAAATTCTATTTTCTCAGCCATAGAATTTCACATCCCCTTACCAGTATTGTCGAAAAAATACTTTCATAAGCTACCTAGAGAGGGGACTAAAGTTCCAAGAGACATGGTTGAGTGCTAATAGATGTTTGTTGAACTGTTTTCTAATGGAAGTATTGGGGGACCTTACTGCCATGCTTTTATTTTGCTGTTTTTTAATTGAGGTAAAATTCACATAACCTAAAATTAATCATTTTAAATTGAATAATTCCATGGTATTTAGTACATTTACAAAGCTGTGCAACGACCACCTCTATCTAGTTCCAAAACATTTTCATCACCCCAAAAGGAAACCCCTTATCATTAAGCTGTCATTCTCATTGTCCCCTCCCAGCCCCTGGCAGCCACCAATCTGCATTCTGTCTCTATGGATCTACCTATTCTCAATGTTTCATATAAATGAAATCACACCATATATGACCTTTTGTGGCGAGCTCCTTTCACTTAGCATAATATTTTGAAGTTTATCCATGTTGTAGCAGGTATCAGCTGAGTAATATTTCGTTGTATAGGTAAACAGTGGGATATGCAAACTGAACACCAGAACTTTCTTCCTCCGGGCTTTTAGAAGCTGTGTGGGGAAAAAGAGAGAAGGGAAAGTGAAATGGTGGCCCACAGAGAAAAAATTCAAGAAAAAATTATAGATACTTATAAAAAGACTTTTAGAAGGTTTCAGTGTGTGGTGTGAGATGAAAGCCTTCTTTGTCTTCCTGTGAAATCTTCATTGAAATTGACATCATTAATGTTTTATGATTTTAAAGCTCTTTTTTTTGGATATGATAAATTGCTAAATGCAACCTTAAGGCATGATCAAGGCAAGAATTGAGTCTCGGATCATCTAGTTACCTGCGTAGAACAGCTTTGGGTTAGAACTGACTTCCCTCTGGGAGGTCACTCGGGTTTGGCCTCTCAGTGGAGTGAGTGTAGACGGTGATTGTGCCACAACCTGCATCCAGCTTGCCTGAGAGCTAAGCCCAGTTTTGACGTATCAAGATATAATTTGGCTGCCTAAAAGCAAAATTGACAATTGCTATGATCTGAACGTCTGTGCTCCCTCCAAATCCATGTGTTGAAATCTAAACCCTCAGGGTGATGGTATTAAGAGGTGGAGCCTTTGGGAAGTGATTAGGTCATGAGCATTCACAAATGGATTAGTGTCCTTGTAAAAGAGGCCCAAGGGAGCTTGTTTGCCCTTCTCCCATATGAGGACACAGCTAGAAGGCACCATGTCTATGGACCAGGAAACAGATCCTCACCAGACACAGAATCTGCTGGCACCCTGATCTTGGACTTCAGAACTTTGAGAAATAAATTTCTGTGTTCGTATGCAGTCCACAGTATTTTGTTATAGGAGCCCGAAAGGTGTAAGACAATCATGAAATGAGTCAGCTGGCCTCTAAATTAAATTTTCATTTTGATCCCGTATAAAAGGGCTCATTTTCCATACCCTGGCTCCCAATATAAAAGGCAGGGATGGGGGCATCTGATAAGGCCTCGTATGAGGAAGGATTTCTGAAAGCCTTGGGTTGCTTTGCTCCCTTCCCTGGAATGGGGTAGAGAAGAAAGAATCGACTTTCCTATTTAGATTAGATCATGGGGAAATTCACTGTCGCACAGAAGCATAAACCTTTGGCCAACACAAAGGTTTTCTTAATCTGATTAGGTGCCTGGCATTCAGAATCATTTAGTGCCTATCGCATAAAATGAATAAAAATGTGCTGAACTTCAGCTGCTTAACAGAACAAATAAGATTAGAATTTACTAGGCTAATACATCACAAGAAACAAGGCTGTTTCCCTTTGGGAAAGCTGGGGACCTGTGCTGAGTGCTGCACCTGGTGACTCATTTGAACACCAGAGAACCCACAACAACAGATAACAAACCGGTCAGAATCCAGAAAAGGGAGCGCACCCTTTCCCAAATTCCTCCTTTGCTCTGGTATTTACAGCTGGAACACACCAGTTCTGATGATGTTTTTATAGGATCGGCTTGAAAGGCAATTACCTTAGAGCATTTGACTTTTAGGATCCAAACGATTCCATCTAGAATATGTAAAAAGGCAGGGGAAACTGCGTTCAACTCCACTTTCCCAACCCTTATTTCCTTCCTTTCTTGTCAGTTAATAGGTCTCAAGAGGCTGTTTTAAGACACTATGTTCAGAAGCTCTCAATTTTTTTGTTCTGTTTGAAATGTTTTCTGTCCTGATCCACAATATCACCTCTCCACCAAAAAAGCAGTGATTAAATACCGCTGTGGCTTTGCTTTGAAAACGAGGAAGAATGGGGTGGGAGCAAGGGTGGGGCAGAGAGGGGCTCATGGGCCTGAACCCAAGTGAAGACACGTGTGGCCAGTGGGGACTCCCAGACAGGCGAGGGGCACATGCCGGACTCTCGTTCAGGGCCATCCACCTCCTAACAGCGGGGAAGAGGCAGGAGCGCCTGCCGTGAAGCCCCTGAGAGTTATGCCTCAAAGATCACCTTGGACTTGATATTAATTGTTGATGTTGATTTTCCCAAATCATCTTCGGCAAAGGAGCATGGACAAATGAACCCAAAGTTATAAAATGGATTTGAGCTGTGAGCACGGGATTGCTGAACATTGCACTGATCGTTCACAAAGATACCCGGGCAAGGGCAGGTACCACTTCAACACCAGGAACTTCACAGCCATGGACAGCCACGGAAACCTGTCGTTTGAACACTTGTTGACGAAATAGGCCGTAAGGACCGCCAGATGGTCAAACCTATTTGGGCTGTTGCTGTGTTTTTGGTGAATCCACTATCTGAGGACATTTGCTACCATTCTCCCCGTTGTGTGCCCTGCTCCAGCCGTGCTAGCATCCTCGCTGTTCCTTGAACATACCAGGGAGGCTCCCACTCCAGGGCCTTTATAGCATAAACACTACATTTATATCATTTCCCTCTCTCCCGAAGCTCTCTCTCTGATAGCAATATATCACTCCATCACCTCCTTAGGTCTTGGTTCAAATGCCCCCTTCGCTGAGGGTCCCGTCCCTCCCACCTCCCTGACACCTGTATTCACTCTGCTGGACCTTTCACTTGCTCCTTGTCTCTCTCTTTCTGCCCTAGAATGTGAGCTCTCTGAGGACTCTTTGTTGTTCACTGCTATAACCTCATCACCTAGCCTCTTGTTTTAAAAAAAATTTTTTATTTTAGCATATTACGGGGGTATAAATGTTTAGGTTACATATATTGCCTTTGCTCCACCCGAGTCAGAGCTTCAAGCATGTCCATCTCCCAGAGGGTGTGCACCGCACCCACTAGGTGTGAATAAACCCATCCCCTCCACCCCCCTCCCACCTGCCCGACTCCAGTGAATGTTATTACTATATGTGCGCTTAGGTGTTGATCTGTTAATACCAACTTGATCATCATCTAGATTGATGCCTAGCATATAGTAGACACTAAATAAGTGTGCAATGACTATATAAGTGAATGAATTTCCTCCTAAAGCCACTTTCCTTGGGAGGAATGACATTTCTGCATGTGTACATTTAGAGGAGGTTAACATCTAGGGCCCATAATGTGTTTTTGCTATTTTCATAACTACTCCAAGCAATGCTTTTCAAACATATTTATTTCCAGGTGAAAGTAACAGAAACAGGAAATTTATTTAACTATTTAGCAAACTTTCCTTGAATACTCACTCTACCGTAGGTTCTATGGTAGGTGCTAGGGATTCAAAAATTAATTAAGATGTAATTGTCGATTTCAAGAAACTTCTAATGGGAAAAGAAAAACAAACCAAAGGAAAAAAACAAATAACGTGTTACAGTGGAGAGTATGTTACATTAGTCAGGGTAAAAGGCTAAGCAGCTTTAACAAACAGACCCAACAATTCCGTGGCTGAAAGAACAAAATTATTCATCTTGCCTAACAGGGCGGGTGGGTAGACAGCATGTTTCACTGTGCACAGACACTGGGCAATCCTGGTTCCTTCCATGTTGCTTCCTTTACATCCTAGGACCTCATCCTTCGCTGCATGGTTGAGGCAGATTAGAGTATCGCTCAAAAAGAGTTACTTCCTCTCCCAAACCTCTATGGGAGATGTATTTTGCTCCTTCCTTTGAATTTGGCCTCCATCATGTGACTCCTTTGGCCAAGGAGAGGTTGTTAGCAGGTGTGGTTTAAACACAAGTTTGATATGTGCATGTGTGTTCAGGCTTGCCCTCCTCTGTCCTTGCTATCACAGTAAGAGTTTCCATTAGGTAGCTGCTGCCCCTTCAGCCTGGGCCTCAGAATGAACACTCGTGGAACAGATCAGAGCTCAAACTCAGCAAGGAGCCAGGCCCTGCCAGACTCAGGGCTTGAAGTAGAGCCACCTCACCAACTCTCTGAAAGAGGAAATGATTGTTCTTTTAAGCCTGCATTTTAGGATGGTTTTGTTACCTAGTGAAAGCTCACTGACACAAGAGCCAATGCTAGGTCATGGTGCACCCGTGTTCCAGCTCTATCCCCTAGGGGATAGAGCACAGAGGAACAGTGTAGTGAGGCCAGGAAGTGGCACAAATCACCTCTACTCACATTCCTCACATGGTCACACAGAAGTGCAAGCTGGGGGCATGGGTGGAGCTGGGAAAGTTAGTCTCCAGCAGGGTGACCACGTGCCGAGCTACCACTCTATTAGCATGGAAGAAAGGAAGAATGGATTTTAGGGGATAGCTAGCAGTATCTGCTACATGCAAGCAATGAAAGAAATGCCTTACTCTGGAGAAGTGAAAGGGACCATCAGAAGAGATTCCCCAGATAAACAAGATACTTGAGCAGAGGCCTGAGGGGAGTAGGAGTTTGCTTAATGCATAAGGCAGGAAGAAATATGTATAAAAGCATATATAAAAGAGAAAGATGTACAGGAAACTATGGCTTGATCAGGGGTGGTAAAGAGATTGGTGTGATTGGAGAGTCATAGATGGTGCTGGAAAGAGAGAAGTTGCAAACAGAGGCATAGCATCACTATGATATTCGGGTAGCTGAGAGACCACAAGGTTGTTTGATTTTACTTTCTATCCGGATAGATCTTTATGATTTTTATATTGTCACAGAAAAAAATAAAACGAAGTGTAAGTTTTACAATTTGCAGAGCTGATCATGTGTACCCTTTTTGTTCCATCTGACTTTTTTTCGCTTAGGGAAATGCAGAAGTCAGCACGTGCTCCCACCTGGGTGCCTCCGTGACTCTGACATAGTCCTCACCCCTGTGCCTTCAGGGAATCACAGTACACCTTTTCCAAACCTCTGCATTCCCAGTTCAAACTTCTCAACTTCCTGTCTACAGATGCTATCTGGGAAGCACATATATTTTTCTCCCCACCTCCCTAGCTTCTGATTTCCACACAGAAACTAAAGGAAGCCAAAAGATTATCCCTAGACCAAGAAATGGGGCTTATAATTTTCAACACCCTAAATGTTCAACAGTAGAAATGCTATAATGCAGCTTGTTACATAGGATTCCTTATATAGGAATCACGTCCCCGACAGCTGGATGGACTAACCCTTTAGTCCGTTACCCAGGTATGAGCCATGTTTTCTGACAAGTCCATTATAATGGGCCTCGTCTGTTCTGGACTCTGTTTCTGCTTGCTCCTTCTCCCAGGCCTGGCTAACAGAAGCTGGAGCCCACATTTTATGTGGCTTCCTGGTCTTTATTCTTTTTAAGTGCTCTCCATAGGGGAGAGCTTTATAAAGAGATGAAATTTATGTGGTGTAGGCAGAACCCAGCCCCAAATGTCCCAGCGCTGAAACCATTTTTTCAGGCAGGTGCTGTTAGGCGTCTGCTTCACTCAGGATCTGATAAATCGCAGATGTCTTCGCATTGCAACCATCAGCACGAAGTTCGGATACAATCACTCAGGATTCCTGAATTCATCTTATCAACACTTAACAAAACTTCCCAACCTTCAGTATATTAAACCAGCCAAATTAAACAAACAGGGAAAATAAAAACTCCTTTTAAGTATATTATTTTCTACACGAAAGTTCATTCTCCATGTGAATTTTTGGAAAATTTTCTCCATGACATAATGTGCAGCTACCTCAGAGAAGGTGGAGAAGCAGCCCTGCTCTGGGTGCCTTAGAAGTGTTTTGGAAGAAACTCTTGGGATCTGGCTTTTAGACACACTGTGGGTTGCTTCCCTCTGACGATTCTGGGAGACTCCGATCTGAGGAACCAGGAGAAAGTGAGTCGACTTCTTGGGGGCTGATGGTGCTGCAATGGGAACACTAGGCCCTCTGTGTTCTGGAAATGTCCCAGCTCCACCGAGTCCTGCCGGTGGAAGAGGGAGGCAGCCCAAGGTGGTTCCTCGCCCATCACTAATCATGCTCTGCGGCTGCTGATTGCTGATTGGACCGGAACAGGCTCTGATCAAAGCACTGCCATCTATAGGTTGGCCTGTCAACAGAGTTTACCCAATAGGGATAAGGATAGAAACCAGCTGGACCAATCAAAGCCTTTTCCTCTCAGGCTTTGGATATAAAACATAGCCGGAGAGGAAGCACCCTGTAAAAGGAACACACCTGAAGAAAAGTAGAGACAGAGCAAGAGTATGAGTCTCACACTACTAGGGTCCTGGAGCGGGAACCCATGACCTCCTATGACTGAGCCCACGGAAAAATTATTCTCGCAGCCAGACCTGCATTGCAGTCGCGTTTAGGGCTCTAATCACAAAACAGTAAGAATAGCAAAAGCTGTACAACACTTGCTGCGTCAGGCACCGTTCTGAGCATTTTGTGCATTTTACCTCATTTAATCCGCACAATAATACAGCGGTTAATAAAGTTAATAAAGTTAACTGTAGGCCGAGGCTTTTATCTGTCTCTTCTTACAAGGAGGAAACAGACACCAACCGGTTAAGAAATGTGCCTAAAACTGGCCAGTTGGTAAATGGCAGGAGGAGAAGTCGAGGCTTGTGTTCTGACTCCAGACCTGTGCTTTTTCCATTCCGAATGCTGCCAGTCAATTCCTGGGGGCTTTCTGTTTCACAATTTTTTTGTTATGGCAAAGGTACTATGTACAGGCATACCTCGTTTTATTATGCTTCACTTTATTGTTCTTTGCAGATAATGCATTTTTTACAAATGGAAGGTTTGCAGCAACCCCCTTTGTCAAGCAAGTCTACTGGCACCATTTTTCCAACAGCATGTGCTCATTTCATGTCTCTGTGTCACAGTTTGGTAATTCTTGCAATATATCAAATTCTTCATTATTATTATATTTGTTATGGTGATCAGTGTCTTTGATGCTACTATTCTAATTGTTTGGGGGTGCCAAGACCTGTGCCCACATAAGACAGCGAATTTAATCACTAAATGTTTTGTATGTTCTGACTGCTCCACAGTCACTGTTCCCACTTTCTCTCCTTCTCATTGGGCTTCCGTGTTACCTGAGACAGAACAGTATTGAAACTAGGCCAATTAATAACCCTACAATGGCCTCTAAGTGTTCAAGTGAAAGAAAGAGCTTCATGTTTCTCACTTTAAATCAAAAGCTAGAAATGATTAAATTTAGTGAGGAAGGCATGTTGAAAGCCAAGATAGGTGGAAAGCTTGGCTTCATGAGTCAATTAGCCAAGTTGTGAATGCAAAGGAAACATTCTTGAAAGAAATCAAAAGTGCTACTCCAGTGAACACATGAGTGATAAGAAACCGGAACAGCCATATTGCTAATAGGGAGGAAGTGTTAGTTCTGGACAGAAGATCAAACCAGGCACAACATCCCCCTAAGCCAAAGCCTAATCTAGAGCAAGGCCTTAACTCTCTTAAATTCTATGAAGGCTGGGTGAGGTGAGGAAACTGCAGAAGGAAAGTTTGAAGCTAGCAGAGGTTGGTTCATGAGGCTTAAGGAAAAAGTCATCTCTATAACCTAAAAGTACAAGGTGAAGCAGCAAGTGCTAATGTAGAAGCTGTAGCAAGTTATTCAGAAGATCTAGCTAAGATCATTGATGAAAGGGACTACACTGAACAACAGATTTTCAATGTAGATGAAACAGTCTTCCATTGGAAGAAGACATCATCTAGGATTTTTATAGCTAGAGAGGAGAAATCAATGCCTGCCTTCAAAGCTTTAAAGGACAGGCTCACTTTCTTGTTAGGGGCTAATGTAGCCGGTGACTTTAAGTTGAAATCAATACTCATTAACATTCTGAAAATTCTAGCACCCTTAAGAATTATGCTAAACCTATTCTGCCTGTGCTCTGTAAGTAGAATGACCAAGTCTGAATGACAGCACATCTGTTTACAGCATGGTTTACTGAATGTTTTAAGCCCAGTGTTGGGAACTACTGCTCAGAAACAGTCTTTTCAAAATATTGCTGCTCAATGACAATGCACCTGGTCACCTAAGAGCTTTGATGGAGGTGTACAAAGAGATAATGTTTTCGTGCCTGCTAATGTAACATCAATTCTGCAGCCCACAGGTAAAAGAATTAATGTGACTTTCAAGTCTTATTATTTTAGAAATACATTTTGTAAGGCTACAGCTGCCATAGATAGTGATTCCTCTAATGCTGCAGTCCCCAACCCCCATGCTGTGGATCGGGTACCGGTCTGTGGCCTGTTATTAATACAAACTGGGTGTGGGTGCACAGCAGGAGGTGAGTGGCAGGTGAGCGGGCAAAGCTTCATCTGTATTTACAGCTGCTCCCCATCACTCGCATCACCACCTGAGCTCCATCTCCTGTCACATCAGCGGGGCCATTAGATTTTCATAGGAGCAGGAACCCTACTCTAAACTGTGCATGCAAGGGATCTAGGTTGCACACTCCTTGTAAGAATCTAGTGCCTGATGATCTGAGGTGGAGGTGAGGCAGTGATGCTAGCACTGGGGAGTGGCTGCAAATATAGATTATCATTAGCAGAGAGCTTGCATTATGGCAAGTTGTGTAACTATTTCATTATATATTACAATGTAATAATAGAAATAAAGGCACAAAGAATGTAGTGCACTTGAATCATCCCGAAACCATCCCCTCTGCCCCCATGGCCCACAGAAAAATTGTATTTCATGAAACCTGTACATGGTGACAAAAAGGTTGGGGACTGCTGCTTTCATGGATCTGGGCAAAGTAAATAAAAAAGCTTCTGGAAAGAATTTACCATTCTAGATGTTATTAAGAACATTTGTGGGCTGGGCATGGTGGCTTGTGCCTATCCTAGCACTTTGGGAGGCTGATGCGGGAGGATCACTTGAGGCCAGGAGTTTGAGACCAGCCTGAGCAAGAGCAAGACCCCATCTCTACAAAAAATAGGAAAATTAGCCAGGTGAGGTGGTGCACACCTGTAGTCCCAGCTACTTGGGAAGCTGAGGCAGGAGGATCGATTGAGCCCAGGAGTTTGAGGTTGCAGTAAGCTATGCTAACACCACTGCACTCTACTCTAGACCAGGTGACAGAGTCAAAACCTGTCTCAAAAAAAAAAAAATTTGTGATTCATGGAAGGTCAAAATATCAACATTAATAGGAGTTTGAAAGAAGTTGATTCCAACCCTCGTGAATAACTTTGAAGAGTTCAAGATTTCAATGGAGAAAGTAACTGCAGATGTGGTGGAAATAGTAAGAGAATCAGAATGAGAAGTGGAGCCTGAACACGTGACTAAATTGCTGCAGTCTCGTGATAAAACTTGAATGAATGAAGAGTCGCATCTTATGGATAAGGAAAGAAAGTGGTTTCTTGAGATGTAATCTACCCTGGTGAAGATGCTGTGAACATTGCTGAAATGACAAGAAAGGATTTAGGACATGACATAAACTTACTTAATAAAGCAGCAGCAGGATTTGAGAGGATTAACTCCAATTTTGAAAGAAGTCCTCCTGTGGGTAAAATGCTATCAAAGGGCATCACATGCTACAGGGAAATCTTCCATAAAAGGAAGAGTCAATCCATGTGGCAAACTTCATTGTTGCGTTATATTAAGATGTTGCCACAGCCACCCCAACCTTCACCAACCACTACCCTGGTCAGTCAGCAGCCACCAACACCAAGGCAGGGCCTTCCAACAGCAAAAACATTACAACTTACCAAAGGCTCAGACAATTATTAGCATTTTTTACCAATAAAGTATTTTAAAATTAAGATACATGCTTTTTTAGACATAATGCTACTGCACACTTAATAGACTACACTATAATGTGAACATAACTTTTGTATGTACTGGGAAACCAAAAAATTAGTGTGACTTGATTTCTTCCTATATTTACTTTATTGCAGTGAATATAGGAAGCCAAACACTCAATATCTCCAAGGTACATGTTTAACAGAAAGCGAGCAAAGAAACCAACTCTACTAATGGGAACCAAAGAGAATTTATCCAAACAAAATGAGGTAGCTTAGAGAATGTGAGGGAACACTGAAGACCCAGGCTTGGAAGCACAAAAGGTCAGAGCTTTGGTATCGGAACTGAACGGATACCACCACAGTGGGCTGAAGAAGCTCCAACCCTCTTCTGTTTTTGCAGTTCCAGGCAGGGAGACCCACTGGCCTGTGGGAGCTTGAGTCCAACACCCACCCTTTGGCTCTCAAGAGCAGGGCACTGAGTAGATCGTCCTGTCAAGCCCACACACAGCCAGGAAATAGAGGTTCCCCAAAAGGAAACTGGGGAACTTTCCCCTGGAAAGGGAATGGATGGTAAGTAGGCAAAACCCAAACATGTCTGCTGTTGGATTCATTGTATAAGGAGATAAAAATCCCCTGAAATGCCACCATCCAGAGATAATCATCTTGTTGCATTTTGGTGAATATTTTTCCAGTCTCCTCTCCCCCTTGTGAGATTTTATGAACACGACCATCACTCACACCTGTCCCTCTCCTTCCACTGCTGCCCCTCTCTCCCGATCTTCCTCTCTTACGTCCAGGACCTTACAAATGCTGCTGATCTCTCTAAAGTCTTCCCTCCTTCACTGTCTGTAGCTCAGTGTCTCTCCAGAGATCTGCAGTGAAGAGTCAGTTTTGTTTTTCAAAAATTGTCCAATCTGTCCCAACCATTACTTTCGTAAAATGCAATAAAATTAATTACTAGGGAAAATAAAATTGGGAAAACAGATACATGAAGTACATTTCCAATTTTTAAATTATTAGATTCAATAGATATAAAATTACTTATTTGTGGTTTGTGTGTGTATGTGTAAAATATATACATGCATATGTATATGTGTGTGTAAAATGTTATCAAAGTATCTAAACTCTAACTCTCATTCTCTGTACTTGCCTTTGAGTAGACTGGTAACAAACAGACTTTGTAGACACTTGAAGTGGTATTGTTCTAGATAACACCGACCCTTTCTTTCAATCTCAGCTAAGATATCACATCCTCTCAGAATTCTTCCTGGTAACCCTCCCTCCACCCCACATCTGGGCTGGGTGGTCTCCTGGAATCCTGTGTGTCCCCCTGTCAGAACATTGATCAAGCTGTGTTTGAACTGGATCTGTCTTACTGATTTGGGTGTGCTGCTAGTTGCCTCTAAGTGTGTCAGCCTCTTGCAAAGGTTCAGGGCTCATAGTCAGTAGCCATCACAATCCCTTCTGTAAGCTGGTTGGGCAAAAGAGGTAAGTCTATGTAGACCTATTTGTATAAGTAAAGAGACCTATTTGTATGTCATTAAATTTAGGGTATAAATTTTAGACGTAAGATGTAAGATGCATCCCTAGTTCAGCAATGTGAAAATAAGAATTGTAAGACACATCCTGATTTCAGAAATGGTAAAATGTGGGAGCACGTGTGTCTTTGAACTGATGGTATGTGGTTGTTGAAATCTCAATCATCTGTCTTTTGAGTAATTAAAGTCTCAATTGTCTCCACGGAGAGAAGATTTTGTAGAAAGGAAGAATATGTACAGTAAAGCATATTTACATGTCTGCTTATGAATATTCCTGCCAAAAGAAGTTATTTGTGGTTTTTTATAATCCTTTACAGATATTGTCACTAATCTCTCCTTCATTCCTTCAAATTATGCGTGTGCTGGTATTCTTATTCCTCACTCTCATCTTATCCTTTATGTAAGTAAAGCGCTGGGTGGTTGGGTTAGTTACCAAGGTGCTGCAGTGAGTGACGCAGAGGGGAATGGAATTTCTGTTCTCCTGAGCCCCAGGTAGCATTGCCTAGAGCTATGCTGGGAAGATCACCCTGTAAGACAATCCAGGAAACCTAATTAACAGGACGGGTCTGGTCCTGACTTTTCACTTTTTTCATCTTTTTATGGATGACCAATGAGGAAGGACTATGACAGAGCTATCTGTATTGTCTGGTCTGGGAAACAGTTTCTTTGTAAAGCTCATAAATTGACCTATTAAGACTATTACCAAGGTTCCAAGACTAAACAAAAGCCACAGCTGCAGACTCCAGAAATATATAAACAGGAATCTATGTTAATTGGAATGTAAAAGTGCCCAGAAATCTCTCGATGGCTAAATTATTATGTATTTTTTTGCTCATCTATGACAATTGCTCTCATAACTTCCTTTATTTGCTGGGCTTCACTGTATAGTAACCAGAGTGTGTTTATGTAGATTAAAATATCAATTAAATGGAATGATTTGGGATTTATTCAACTCGATCCAAAATCAAATTTGGCCAGGGCATGAGGAATGTGTGCATTCTAGGATATTGATATATAAATAGTTCATATTCATGTTTAAAAAGACAACCAACAAATGGCAATGATGATGCTAGGACTCCCAGGAAGACCAGAGATGCCAGAAATAAGGAGTAGAGGCTCAGGAGTGTGGAACATGTAAAAAATAATGAGTCCAGAAAATGCGTTATTTCCTGGATGTGAGAAAAACATGTTGCCATAGAAACAACATGAAAGTGACCATTAGAGTCCCAGACCTTCCCACATATAACTGCGTAGCCTATAATGAAGCCACGCTCTTATCCTGATAGCCCCAATCTGATTTCTGGCAGCTAGGATTCGGGAACCAGGAGGAAGAGGATGGAGAAAGAAGGCATTTGACTTGGACCTTCCTTTAGTCCTGTCTTTCCCTTCCTGGGTCCCCCTCCAGGCAGCAGTATTCTCAAGCTGCTTTATCCAGACTCTACTGGACTCTACCCAGGTTTGCTCCTTTTCTCCAAGGACCCTAGGCATCTCAGTGACTTCCTTCCTTTTTGCCCAAACAAAATTCTCATTCCCTCTTGGCAAGTGGAAAGCAGTCTTATTGAATCGACCGGCGCCAGTTTGTATTTGACTGATCATCCCGTTACTTGTCTATTCTCTAGGTCTGCATTTTTAAAAATCTCCAAACTATGTCCAGGTGGACATAGGCATTAAAATGGACAAAAGTGAGAAATATTCAGTGTGTACAGAAGATGGATGAGATTTAAACACATATCCATAAACACATGTATATAAATATAATGAAAATGCATATATATTTGCACGATATGTCAGCTATGGTCCTTAGGTGCCAAGCAACGGAAACAAATGCTGATTAACTTAAGCAGAAAAGGCATGAACTTGATGGCTGTGGAGTAACTCAAAGAATCAAAAAGAAAGTTGGAGAATTAGACTTAGATCGGGCAGGAATCCCGAGGTCTGAGTGGAAGGGGAAGGTTCTAAGCAAGAGGACTGACAGATGCTATCTTACGAGAAGGAATCAACTCCAACAGTCATTTTGTCACCTGGTTCAATATTCAGATTCCTGAGTAGCGTTGCTTGGGTCAGAGACCCTCTCCTTGGCTGGGAGTGGGCAAGGTGCCTTGACCGACGGTCTCAGCCAAGGGGAAAAGGTAGTTCCCTAGGGTAGGACTGGGGTCCTGTCCCCAGAAGAGTGGAAGGGTGCTGGCTAGATGGCCTACTCTCTGCCAGGTGCTTCAGGCACCAACCGCCTTGACCAGCCATGCTTAGGGGTGTGTCCTTAGGATCAATCCCCTACCCTCTACTTTCTACAGCTTCTACCTTTCTTATTTTAGAGGCCACAGCTTCTAAAACCTCCAAATTGGTTCACACAACAGCTTTCACAGTAATAGCAGCTCTGATAAAGTGCCTGGTCAGCGTGTCCTCAGTCCTCACTTCTTAGTATGTGCAGGTCATTGGAAGTCTGACTGCTTCCCGCCAGCTCAGGGCAATGGGCTAGGTTGGTCTCCAGGTGTAGCACTCTGTGTTTTGTTCCTCTGGGCAGTGTTCCAGGGCAGAGGGAGCTCCTTCCATGGAGAATTTCAGGAAGGCTTCATGATGACATTTAAGCTGAGTCTTTAAGGAAGTTTTGGAATTTTTCATGCAGAGAAAAAAGAAACCGGAGGACCATGGGATTAAGTCCAGTGACATTCCCTTCCCCTCATAAAACTATGGAGTCCTCCCTTTGTGACTGCCATTGATCTGGCCTCTTAGAACGTGGAGAAACCCTTGCTTTGCTTAAGGTAGCCTTCCCGGCAGGTGACTTTCAGAATTATTTAAACAAAGTCTAATTAATGCCCAACGGAAGGAACAGTGCCACAGATTAATATTTAACTTGTTGGAAGGTGCAACTCTGTGATGGGGTTTAGTAACAGATCTGCAACAAAGGTTGACTCAGTCTCTGCCTCATCGGCCCTCCTTGGGTCACCCCGTTCCCTACACCACAGTTTCTACTTGACTTCATTCCCCACCCCCTGTCCCCTATGCAGAACTGGGAGGAAACATGGAAGGCAAAGCCTCAAGCTATGACTTGCTAACCACAGGCATAGCTGAATTTAAGTTTAACATTTACTCATCCAGTAAATGCTCCTATTAAGACTAGCGATTTAAATCTTAAAGCCCCACCCTGGAAGAACAGAAATGAGCTCTCCCAGAGGGTTTTGTCCTGGGGGATGAGTAATCCTTTTTGCCCTACAGTCAGATGCCTCCGAGATGGGGTTAGGCAGATCTTCCTTCCAAGCTCAAATGAGAGCATACTAGGGCTGTGGGTTGAATTTTCATGGGATACCTGAATGGTTTCCCAAATAAGAGCTGGCTGTGTAGATCTCCAGTTCCAGACAGCAAAATAGGAATAGCTGAAGAGCTGGAGCGAAATGGGATTTTCGATGTAGGGAGGCAGTTTACTATAGAAGTGAGAGCAGGAGTCAAATGTTCTGGTCAAATCTTGGTTCCACCACTGCTGCCTGTGTGACCTTTGGGTGTGACTCAAATCTCCAAGCCTTAGTTTCTCATGGGTAAATTGCAGTAATAGTATCTACATCATGAGGCTGTGGAGAGAATTAAACATTAATCCATTTAAAGTGCTTAGTACAGAAGTGTTTAAAGAATATCTGCTCTCATTCATTTGATCATTCACTTGATCATTCATTCAAAAAATATGCCTTGTACCCAAAATGTGTCAAATAATGTGCAAGGTAATGGAAATATATAAAACTGTCCTTTTCCTGAAGAAGCCCACAGCTTAGTGGGGAAGCTAAAATAGAATTTATTCTTCTATGTTGTAATAATTGAAATAATAAAGCTATCATCTAAAAGTGTTATTAGTGTGTGGAGGGAGCTCCTTCCATGGAGAATTTCAAGAAGGCTTCATGGTGACATTTACTCGATATTTAAGGAAGTTTTAGAATTTTTCATGCAGAGAAAGGAGGAACAGTTATTCCAGAAAGAAGGAACATCCTGAGCAGAAGCACAACAATGAGAAAAATCTGTGTGTTTGGGAAGCAACAGAAAACAGCTGGAGTACCAGGGCACAGGTGGGCTTGGAGGGCAGTGAGGCTGGAAAGTCAGGGCCATGGTAAGGTGTTTGGACTTCATTTTGTACTATCAGCTTTCCATTAAGGAAGATAATTTTACTGTGGCCATGGTGGGTGTATTTACAGCATGGAAATTGGCAAGCACTACAAACCCAGCCTTTTTATTTCCCAGAGTTTGTTGTTAAACATTTACCAGCATATCACTGCATTTGTACATACACACCTGCCCCAAGGTAAGTTTCTTCCATATTTTTTAAACACAGGTGTCACCACCTTTACTGTATGTCTCAGCACAACCTACCAGGGAAAACTTTGTCATGAAGCAAAATATTGTAGTATCATCATTCACAATTGGAGTTTTTAACCAAGATATTTATCTGCCTGCCTATTTTAGTAAGTAGAATTGACATTACTAGACATAGTTAGGTACTTAGATTTCTCCCTGATCTCCCTTGAAGGAATTCCATATTGTGAGGGGCCTCCCCCAAATAAGAAACCTGTACCTACTTTCTTAGGTGTGGTATTTTTTTTCCCTATTTTAAGATCATATTTAAGAACACTCCTGGCATAGAACCAGAAATCTTACCAATTTCCCAAGTCCTTGAAAGAGTAATCACTCAGTAGCCAAGGGTAAATTTATGTTAGATGACTCTTTCGGCCTTTCTCACTAATAGAAATGTATTTATGAATTCAGTGGCTTCACTGTAATGTTATTTCCTTTCGTAGTACAATTAAGCCAAGCACAAACTCAAAATAGAATCAAATCCTGAATAAATACTGTTTCAAGGCTGATGTCATATCTTGCTTTTTGCGAGCTGCAATTGAACGTACATATCTAACAGACCAGCCATCCAGGAGGCCAGCCAATGCTTTTGACTTCTAATCTACTTAATGGTATAAAGGTTAGACATAATTAAATATCTTTGAGCTTGAATCTTTCAGTGCAATAAGTAAATGACATTGAATTAAATCTATCCAGGGGATAAAATAAAAACATTTATCAAGGTAGCAATTCTGAAGGAATAACTCTCTTTCCAGTCATACTTAAAATGGCTTGGCACTTTGGTCAAATGCCTGAAAAATACGTATCAACCTTAGCATATTCTTGGTAATGGCACTCAGGTTGATAGTGGATGGGAAGGTAAATTCCCTCATTTCAGTCTTCCCTGAGCCCCAGGATTTCCTTTTTGTTTTGTTTGTTTGTTGGTTGGTTTCCATATTGTCCTGTGAACTTGCTGGAAGAATGTTGGAGGTCCAAAAGCAACAATGCCTTGAGCAGCAAAAGTCAGGCCTTCTCATTCAGGCACACTGAAGATTTTCCTGCATCTGATAGCTAAAAGGCAAGATTGAGGACAGGCAAAGACCGCTTTGAGAAGATTATCTTTTCCTGTAATAAAGTGCTTGGCTCTTGAAATGCTGAGGGCTCCCCTTGGCCAATGGAGCAGAATGCCAGGAGGTGCTCACAAGCATGACCTCCTGCTGCCTCAGATCCTATCTAGGGCTGCTGTTCTGAGATCCTGGTTCCAGCTCAACGTGGATTCTCAGTGCTGGGGGAAGCTGACATCAGTGGCCCCTCTCCACTACTTTGCCTGGGAAGACCATGGTCTGAACAGCTGCCTTCGCAAATGTAGCCTTGCAAACAGGCTCAATGCTGTTCTGTCCTGCCTGTTGACCAGAAAATAAGTCATCTACCTGCTAGCCAATAAAACAAACTGGGTGGACAGGATTCCTTGCAGATAATTCCATAAGGCAGTCTGTACTCATCTGCAGAGAGCCTGACACTGCTGTGAACCGGGAGCAGAGGCTAGAGGAAGGGAGTAAAGGAGAGGAGGGGGCTGGGTACCCAGGGCCCTGCACAAAGACAAATCACATGGTGTCATGTGAAAGGAACAAGAATTTCCATTAGCTGCTCTGATGCCCTTGTCTCTAGGGTCCCAGAGGTCGCCTCTAATCTAAAATTTTAATCTTGGCCATTTCTTTCCTTCTTAGAATTAGGGAATAGAGGAGAGAATATTGGCATGGAGATCTTCTCCTACCTCCATTCTCTCACTCGCTCCCTCCCTCTCCATATACATGTGCGTACACAGGTACACACAGGCATACAAATGCACATGTACACACACACCCACACTCGTGTGTATATATGTGTATAAGTCCTGATATCAGAGTTTGTTTCTGATCATGTCTTTCATTTTCACAGATATTTTTCTGGATCTCTGCTTTAAGACCACCAATTGTCCTTTCTAGTTACGCCCTATGCTCTGTGATCTTTCATCTCTGTGTTTATTTGGAGCCACTGATTCTTGGCACTAAGTTTTTAATATTCTACACTTTCAATTCTATCGGTATGCTCCATATAGCAGAACCTGCTTGGGCCCAATACTCATTTTAAGAACGTATTTGCTTAAAAGTAGAGTCAATTCTGTTTCCTTGTTGATTCACTTTGAGCCCCGGTGGGTGGAATGCCCTGGCCTCCCAAGCTCCCTGATAACCGTCAAGGTCACTTTATTTGACTGGGGGATGTGGAGTGGGCAGAAGAATATGATGTTTAAACTGCGATAACCAAGTCAAGCCGTTCCTTCATCTCTAACTATATAAGAGACAATCCTCCCAGAGGAAATACAGGAAATACCCATTTTCCATGAGATCCAGAGAAAGGAAAGACAAATGCTGGGGAGGGACAGACAGAACTGTGGTTTGAAGGAGTTTCCCAAGACCAGGGCTCCCCAGCTGGGAGCCAAAGGATGGTTGTTCCTTCCACCAGCTGGGGACCTGGGTGACATTGCCTTCTGCCCACTTCTGGATCAAGTACGTCCTATGGCCAGTCCCCTGTGATGGCTCTATGTTCGAGTCCCTGGACATCCTACTTCTGGAATGTCTGCCAGGTTCCTACGGCCTTGAGCATTTTCTTCCCTGGGTTGAAGATGTAATTCAATCTAGTCATCTCACACTTTTTCTGCATTTTTTCTGAAGTAATGAAGATAAAACTAGGACATATGTGTGGCTGACGTGGTGCCAGAG
>CAUYSK010078504.1:0-16167 GCA_963575035.1 Avahi laniger | reverse complement strand
CCAGTCCCGCAATGGCTCTCACTTCTACTGGCCCACCCTGAGCATTCCCAGTTGCCAGCGGTAGGTTCCAGGTTAGAGTCCTCTACTCAGTAATCATCTCCCCTTTCAGGACCCGCTGGGTGCCAGAGACCCGCTTCCTGAGTCCTAACTGCCTCTGGGGTATATTTCTGGCACGGAGCTCCGGGAAGTTCAAGATGCTTCCCGCTCGCGTCTCCTCTCCACTGAGTCCCACGTTTCCAGACCCAATTCTACATCCACTTCACACAAGCCCCTGCCTCTCGGAGGGCTTGTAAGTCATTGGGGAAGCTAGACTGTCCCGTGCGGGACTTGTCCCGGTGCACTTACTGGCCAGGCTGGCGCCGCCGTCGCACGCTCCACTCTCTATTGTCATCTGTCCGCATTTTCCAGGTTTTGTATTCCTATCTCCTGTTATTCTTTTCCTGATTTGTGTGTCCCCCGCTGAATCTGCACCGATTCCCCTCACTGTTTTTGTGGGAGAGCGCTCCGATCGTGTGTAGCAGACCGGGATCTACGTCTCCCTCTCTGGAAGCAGGGATCCGGGGGGCTACCCTAACTCCGCCATTTTCTCCCCCCTAACTTTGAGTTTTTAATTAATACTACGTGATACCATCCATATCAAGAGTCTTTAAAACTTAAGCAAATATCTTATTTTGAAACTACTGTAGGAATATACATGTTAGTATTTTACGTGTAACATGAGCAAGATGCCATTTAGATTAATAAGTGAGACATTTATTTATGTATGTTTTTATTTATTTTTTTGATGTACTTACTTAGGTTTTTGATTATTGTTGTTTGACTTTCGTTTTGTTTGTAGGGCTGCCGTACCTGAATAACATTTTTCTAGTTTCTGAGTTTTTGAGTTTTTTGGAAAAGTATATGATGTTGTAATTTAGGACATTGGAGGATATGTTTTAATACAAATTAGTTTTTAACAAATTAGTTATTTTATGAAAAGATTTCTTGGGCTTATCATGAATTTTCAGTTTACTACTGACACACGCATTTGTTTTCTTGTTAACACTGAGTTTTAGCCCCCAAACAATGATTTAGTAATTAACTCCCAACCTTTTTCATGTTGATGTTATTGATGAGCAAATCAGGAAAAAAATTTCAATGCTAAATTTTGCAAAATAGAATCCATTTTTTAAGAAAATAATTCAAAACTAGAAGACATGAGTTTTTAAAAGGTGAAACAATACTACTATTAGTGAATTGGGTGTGAACTTTGTAATATCAGATTACATTTTCTTCCTTTTTGGTTCATAGTTGTATTCTATATAAGTGAAGTTTCTAGATAAATGAGTTTTTTCAGATTGCAGATCACTTAAAATATATATCTCTTTTGTTGTTTGCAAGAATCCTAGAAGCTAGGTTGCTGATTTGTGTCTTAGGGAAATGGGTGTAGCAATATTGATTACTTTGTAGTCTTTATTTTGTCTTCTTTAATGTATGTGTTGGGGTTTTTCATGTGAATTTCTTATTGCCATAATGCTTTGGCAGCCTTCGTATATAATTTATTAATATCTTGATTTTTTTAAATGATAATATGAACCGCAGATAAATTGTATGATTTAACCTGGGCAGTATGGGGGTGAAAAGAAGGTAGCAGAGAGCCTTCTTGAGCTTTGATTTTCTGTCCTCTGCAAAACCCAAATTAATCCGTTTTAACACGATAAAGCTCTCAGTGTGAAAGTACTTTGCTAGTAAATTATCAAAGCATAAGTTAATTAGAACACAACTACTTGCATGGGCTTACAGTTATTAATTACATGTTCTTGGGCTGACTCAATTTCAGGCAATTTACTGGTAAACAAAACAAAAAAGTTTCTGTTAGTTTTTAGTCTCACAGAGAAAAACAATCACTCAGAGTACCAATTGAGAAATAACTTCCATATAAGGTGTCAAGAAACCATATTTTACATTTAAATTCTTTGGCCAGTGTTTAGTCCCTTTGCTATATAGTTCAACAGTAATTATAGTTAGTGGAACAATTTGGGAGCTTGTGTGCTTGACTAAGGACATAGAGTATTCAAAAATTGAAGTAGCTAGTGGAAGATAAGTGTGAGTTTGCCTTGTTTTAGACAATAGATATATGTCTGAGAAGTTGTATGTAACTAAGTTTTGGTTAGTAACACTTTACGTGTATGGGAAACTAATGAGCTTTATGGTCGAGATTCACATAGCGGGATTACTAGAATTATTGCATTGTTCCCTTTTCATTTTTTCTCCTCACACTTGAATCAGATTAGCATTTTATTCTTAAAAATTAAATATGTCAGACCTCTTTAGTGGTCTACTAAGCTGGCATATCACCTGCTACTTATGGGATGAAGGTTTTGGTGCTTGAGCTGCTGTTGATAAGAGTTACATGACTCTGCTAATAAAATAAGTTCTGCTAGAAGCTTTGAGGTAATTATTTTTTCAGAATTAAAAAAGTATTAAAGATGAGTAGCAATATACTGTGGAAAATAAATCAAAAGTGAGAGCATATTAATTAAGGTCATAGTTCTTAATGCTGAGTTTCTTAATTGTGCTTAGTCCATAGTCGTGATGTAAGTGGCTGAGGATCTCAGGGTATGGGCCAGACATACAGCAAGGAGATGAGTCAACAGAGAGCGTGGGATCAGAAAATTGCCAAGGTGCGTTCTCTGTGGAAAGTATTTTAGGTAGACAGAAAGGAACAGAACATTTTCACGAAGGGACTGTGGGTAACTGCGGTGGGGGGTGAGATGTGGGGGAGGTGGGGAAGACACATGAAAGCAACCCAAAGCACAGGAAAAGACAGCATTTAATATCTTTATTGTTTTGGGGAGTGAATGGCATTTCTGAGCTGGTAACAATCATCTCTGTTATATTGAGTGCTGAAAAGCCACCTAGATATAAAAGAGAGGGACCAAGGTATGAGAAAACTCAAAAAAAAAAAAAAAAGAAATGCAAATATCAGGTTGTGACAGGAATGAAAAATGTGGAAGAAAATAGATATATTAAGGCTCAGGTAAAGAAAAAAGCACCTCAAGAAAACAACATCAAAGAGATATATCCATAGAGGAGGAAATAAGAATTATGAGAAAATATAATAGGCCTGAAACATAGCCAGTAGTCTCCCTGGGGGTGGGCCTGGGGCATGTTGGTGGGGAGAGGAGGAAGAAAGAGGGAGAGAGAAAAAGTGTAAAAACTAAAAATATGAATAAATGACAAAAAATTAGGGAAGCAAACTGCCTTAATTAGAAACTGATTTCCAAAAGCATAAAGGGTAAGGTCAAAGGAAAAATGTAAGAATTTAGAGAGTTTAAGGGTAATCTTAAAGTAAGAACAACACTGTTGAAAGCAGATACATGCACCACATGTAGTATAAGAATGCAAAAGGCAGAATTATAAAAATGCACAATGTTATGGTGGTTTGTGTAAGTTCAAGACAATAAATCAGAAGAAAACATTTCTATGAAAAGAGGCAGGATATGGATCATTTCGGAATGACCTTTATCAATCACTAGACAGGATCATCTTTCCAAAACAAACATTAAGGAGTTATTAAAAATATAGGAAATCTAGGAGGGATGATGGATGATTGTGGCTAAGATGGAAAATAGAAAAAGAGAAAATTGGATTTATGAATATTATTTGCCACAAAAGATGAGATTCACTATTTTCTATGTATAATCAAAAGGTCTAAGAATTTTTATACTTGTTAAAAAAAAGACTTCTAGAGAACCTAAAATAATTTATATATGTTATTTATGTTTTCAGATTCATTGCAGTTCATCTTCACATCATTAAGGAAGTAAATACAGAGTAGATTAGTTAAATTTTTATATCAATTCCAGAGAAGCACTTTAAAGGTTTAATTCATTGACAAATATTGTTTGAAATTGTTATGTAGAATCAGCTGTGCTGTTAAAATGATTTATATTTTTGTGATATTCAAAGACATCTTTGATTTAATCATGCTTGAACATTTTATTTTTAGTGCACACCAAAGATTTGCTAATGAAGGGCAAATTGTCTTTAATTTTAGGTACAATTTCTATCTTACAGAGCTGTAATAAATTTAAATTGACTTTACAATTTTTCCCAAATCCATGTAATAAGTTTTAAATTGCTGTAGAAACACAGCATTAATTGTCTTTTACATATCTGTCTCTTTATTCAAACGTACGAGTTTTCTAAAATATGCACACTACTCCAAGGAGAGTCCATATAACTTTAGATTCTCTTCTTTATATAAAAAACAACTTGGTATAATGTCTATATTGTTGCAAATGACAGAATTTCCTGTTCTTTTAAGGCTAAATAGTCTTTCGTTGTGTATATATACCACATTTTTTAACCCATTCATCAATTGATGGACACTTTGGTCATTTTCATATCTTGACTATTGTGCATAATTCTACAATGAACATGAGAGTGCAGATGTCTCTTGAACATACTGATTTCAATCCCTTTGGATATATACCCAGAAGTGGGATTGCCAGACCATTTGGTAATTCTATTTTTAGTTTTCTTAGGAACCTCCATACTGTTTTCCAAAATGGCTGTACTAATTTACGGTACCAACAACAGCATACAAGGGTTCCCTTTCCTCTACATCCTCCCCAACTACTATTATTATCGTTATTATTGATAATAGCCCTTCTAATAGGCATGAGGTAATATCTCATTGTGGCATTAATTTGCGTTTGATTAGAGACATGGAAAATTTTTTCATATATCTATTAGCCATTTGTATGTCTTCTTTTGAGAAATCTCTATATAGGTCCTTTGCCCATTTCGTTACTGCATGATCTCACTTATATGTGGAAACTGAAAAAGTCACACTCATAGAAGTGAACAGTAGAATGGTAGTTATGAGTGGTCTGGGATGGGGTCAGGGGGAGGAGGGGGAAAGAGGAAATACTGGTCAAAGGGTACAAAGTTTCAATTAGAATAGGTTCTTGTGATCTTATTGCACAGCATGGTGACTATAATTAATAATAATATGTTGTATATTTTTAAATAGCTAAAAGAATAAATTTTAAATGTTCTCTTCACAGAGAAAAGATAAGTATTTGAGGCGATGGCTATGTTAATTACCCTGATTTGATCATTTCACAATGTACGTATGTATCAAAACATCACATTTCACCCAATAAATATATTCAATTATTTGTCAATTAAAAATAAAACTTAAAAAAATAAGTTAACAACATGCTTTGTTTCACATTTTCCAGTATGACAAAAAGGTTTTTTCCTTCACTTTTAAAATACCTTTCTATTTTCCTCAACTTCAAATATCGATAAGTAGTTTGCTTAGCACTGTTCAATTCACTAACAGTTTACTAAATGCTTACTGTGTGCCAGCTGTCGGGGACTGGAAAAAGAATAAATTATAGTTCCTGTTAATTAATTACTTCCAGTCTTGTCGGGGAGACAGATGTGCAGATAAATAATTAAAATAAAATTCTATGAATGCAATGATGGAAATAAGTATGAGATACACAAGTAATCTAGAGCAGGAAGTGGCTGGCACTGTCAGGGCAGGCTTCATAGAGGGCATCATATCTAGCAGGACTCTGCATGATGACTACGAGTTGGCCAAGTATGGAATGAGATCAAAGTCATTCCCAACAGAGGAACTAGCATGTGCCTAGGGCAGAAATGTGTGGAAACAGTATAGTCTGCATTTTGATATTACTATTATAGGGGAGGGGAAATATCTTTTTCTCACCCATCCTATGTTCATGGCTGAAGCCCCTATAACAAAAGACAGATTAACAAGAAAAAAACATACAGATTTATTTAGTATAAGTTTTACATGACACGGGAAACTTCATAAGAAAATGAAAACTCAAGAAACAAGTAAATCTGTGTATTTTTAATGTTAGGTTTGATGGAGAAGCGAATAGTAGTGGAGAAGTATGATGGGATAAAAAGTATGATCTAATGGTAATAAATTAGAGGGAAATTAACAAGATCTGTTTGTCCAGATTCCTCTCCGTGACCCTGAGTTTTCAGAGATAAGAATGTTCCTTTCTTCTGAGTATAGGGAGGGCACTTCTCAAATGAGGATTTTATGACCTGCTAATAGGGGAGAAGGGTGAGAGGAAGGTGGGAGTGACTGTCCTGATTCTGCTATTTTCTTAAATGCCAAGGTGCCATATTTTAGGGTTGCATGTCCTGAGCCCCATCGCTAAAGTACCACAGTCTTCTAGAATCCTCCATTTTCCTTTAAAAGTTGTACAAACTAACAGGTTGGTGCTATCGTTTTTATTATTGCTTGGTTTGTGTTAGGCTCTAGTATTTTAAATAGTTTTCACCCATTTATCTCATGTTTTAGCTTTTAGGCTAGTTTTCAGACAAGAGTGCTATATTAGCTCGGTAAAGTTTTAGGAGTCTGTCCCTCAACAAACTTTATTCTGGGAGAACAAAATTGGAAATCCTCTCTTTCCTTATTAAGGTGTAGAAACTAACGTGCACCAAGGAGTTTAGTTCAGTGATAATTTATTGATTGCTTATTGTACAACAATTTCAGAGACTTTAACATCAACAGACCTTCTCTCCAAGAGAACAGGAGTACATAAATTTACATGCAGGCATACATAAATTTAGATACATGTAGAACCTTTTTTTCTCCCAATTATTTCACTTAAGTATTTTCCACATATGATCATGACAATTACAGGACTAAGTCTATAGTCCTTAATACACTTTTCAAGCACTTGGGAGGATATTACATTTTAACTTATCAAATTCAGGGGTTTTTTTTTCAATGCCATTTAAATGCTGTACAGAAAATATTAACCGTTGGGAGAATATTTTGTCATGTTTGTCTGTTGGCTAATAATAGAAACGATAGTTTTTATCCTTGTGCATTTTTCTTGATGATTAATTTATTTCGATAATTCCCGATACAATATGATACAGCAGGCTTTCTTTTAGTATGGAGAAACACAGTCAGTATTTATCCTACTGTTAATATTGTTAATGCATTTTTCTCTGAACGTGTGCTTTGTTTCTTCGGAATGGACGGATATCACCAAGGCTTTTAACTGTAGGAACATAAGAAATGCTTGTGGTCACACAGGAAAGGTAATCTTTAGTCCTTTCTCTGTTTTTCCTTTTTTTTTTTTTTTAGACAGAGTCTCACTCTGTCGCCCTGAGTAGGAGTAGAGTGCAATGGCGTCATTGCAGTTCACAGTAACTGCAAACTCCTGGGCTCAAGCGATTCTCTTGCCTCAGCCTCCTGAGTAGCTGAAACTACAGGCATGCACCACCACACCAGGCTAATTTTTCTATTTTTAGTAGAGATGGGGTCTCACTCTTGCTCAGGCTGGTCTCCCACCTTGGCCTCCCAGAGTACTAGGATTACAGGCATAAGCCACCACACCCAGCCCTTTCTTTGGTTTTAAAGGAGATTTATCTGTATAACATCACCATTCAATCATTTCCTAATTGAATGACAGGTAAGGAGTAGGAAACATTGTTTCATCCATATACAGAGCAGCTCTATGAATTTGCATGACTTCTTATGAAATGGAGATATCATGGGCCTGACGTGTCAGTCTATTTTGGCAGATCTGGAAAATGAACACAAAATAGATGGCATAAATCAATAAATTGATTAAATTTAATACAAGTCATTACTCCATTGCAAAGTACCATATAAACAACTAATTAATGCTTACTGAACAGAGATGAAAGGAAAATCCCCAAGTCCAGTTTGCAGATCATTTGAAGCTGTCCCCAACCTTTTTGGCACCAGGATACCGGCCACAGCCCAGGATTGGGAGACCACAGATTTAGAGGGTGAAAGAGGTCTCAGATGGCACTCAGTTGAATGTATTGAGAGGATTCAGAAATCACTCAATAATCTATGAATGTTAGTGTTTTCGTTCATTTTAACACCATTCCATGCTTAAAACTGTTCAATGCCTTCCTATCTCAACTCCTTATAGTGATGTACAACATTTTAATGATATGGGTCTGGGCTTTTCTCTCTAACCTCAATCTTATACAATTCATTCTGCCGCAATGGCTCACACTCACCTTCAAGTCATTTGCACTTGGTGTTACCTCTGGAATATTATTTTCCCAGATCTTCAAATGACTACATCATCCTTATTCTTCAAGTCTCATGTCATAAGTGACTGCCTCAAAGAGGTCTCCTCTAACCATGCCACCCAGACCACTCACCTGCATCTCTCATGTTTGTCTGTTTTATTTTATCTTTCACAGCATTATTATTCTATAAAAATTAACTTGTTTATTTGTTCAGTTTCTTATTAATTCTCTCCTTGCCCCTGTCTTGTAAACGCCTTCATAGCCAGGACCTCATTTGTCTTGTTCACTGCTTGCTTATTGAAGTGCAAATGATAAGTTATAGAAATAAACCTCAGCCAGCTGCTCTATTAAGGCTTAAGTCTAGTTCAGAGCTGTGGAATTGAGCAATGATGTAGAAACTTTTGGAAGGATTTCAAAGAGATATAAAGATGATGAAAGGATTAGAAAACAAGACCTATGAAGAGGAGAAAATGGTAATATGAACTGGAGTATTAACTACTCCAGAGTGTGAATCTACTATATTTCCTTACTTTTCACAGTTTAAAAAACACTTTTGGATGTATAAACCCCTTTAATCTTTTACATAATAAATATGTACATTTATTATTGCCCTTGCTTTATAGACATAGAAACAGAGGCAGAGAGAATTTAACTGACTTGTTCAAAGTCAAATTGTTACGAGGTATAATTTATGTTTTCTCACTTCCATGTCCCATACATTTTTCCATGACATCACTTCTGGTATAGTCTTCAAAGGAAGGAATTTATTTTGTATGTAAGGAACAAAGACATTTCTTGATACAGTTTATAAATTCTGATAAGTTATTTATTCCAGGTTGTTCCCAGATATCTTTGGAATTCATTTGAAATAGATATTCATCTGTCTGGCATAGTTTGGAAGAAGGTAGAGGGTATGGCTAGAGGGTAAGGGATTACTTAGATATGGTCTCTTCAAGCTCTAGAATTCTATAATCTTTTGGCTAAGTTCTCAACTCTCAAAATTAATCACTTCAAATTTGCCCGACATTTAAAATTTGATGAAATGATACCACCTTTCGAGCCTTATATCACAACTGGACTTGGCTCTAGGATGTGCTCATTGCATGGGCTGTGTATATTATCATTTAATACCCAGAACATGCAGTGTGAACATAATAGAGATTGAAAGACAGTCAGCAGGGTAAAACACAAATTCTTAAAAAATAACTTTAGGCCGGGCGCGGTGGCTCACGCTTGTAATCCTAGCACTCTGCGAGGCCGAGGCAGGTGGATCGTTTGAGCTCAGGAGTTCGAGACCAGCCTGAGCAAGAACGAGACCCCGTCTCTACCAAAAATAGAAAGAAATTAATTGGACAGCTAAAAATATATAGAAAAAATTAGCCGGGCATGGTGGCTCGTGCCTGTAGTCCCAGCTACTCGGGAGGCTGAGGCAGTAGGATCGCTTGAGCCCAGGAGTCTGAGGTTGCTGTGAACTAGGCTGACGCCACGGCACTCACTCTAGCCAGGGCAACAAAGTGAGACTCTGTCTCAAATAAATAAATAAATAAATAAATAAATAAATAAATAAATAACTTTATACTTCATGTAGATTTATTAACTCTCTATTTTATGCATTTTACTAACCCTGCTTCCAGACTCTTAATTGTACAACCTAAATTCTGAACACACAAACTCGAATTTGCATATGGCTTCTATTTTTATAATAGAGTTTATTTAGAATAAAAGTTTGTTAAAATTCACATGGGTAATAAAAGTTAGCTTTCAATAGCAGTTAGAAGCATTCTTTTAATAGAACTATAAAAAACACATTTGGAAGAACATAATTATTATGATTTGTCATCATGTTGAAATTTCTTTTGATGGCACATCAGATGCTTTCTATTTACAGTTGATAATTGAAATCTCCATATTATGATTTTAGCCCATGATGATATTAGTGAACATATCATCTTTTGATCACCTAACCGAGTATTTCTTCAACCTACTTGCTGAAAATTTTCCACAATTTCCATTTTTTACAATAAGAATCTATTGCTTCAACAATTATAAATAAATCATATATCCTTCATTTGAAATAGGAAAAAAAATTTCCTAGACTATTAGAATGAATTTGTTTGATTTGAAAACTATGTGATCTTTGTATAAAATTTCAAATATAAAATGTACTTGCTCCAATCATGGCTATATTCCTTATAATTATAAAGTTGTTTGGTTATTTTTATTTTGGCATCTTCTTGCTTATATCATGAACCAAAAGCTGAATTTAGACACTTAATAGCAAAATTAATATTTAGAAGTACTTATTAAGAGAGTCTGCTCAAAACATGAATAAAAAATGTTATAGGCAAAAGAAAAATAGCAGAAGTATACTTAATTGAAATATAAACAGAACAGAGATGGGAAATGGGTTTATAGAGAAAGAAGAATTTTAATATATGCTGATTAGAAACACTGGGACATTTTCTGCAGTATTATCAAACTGAAAATTATGGTCTAATAATTTTAAAGAAAATGTCAGAACATATTGAACACATTGTGTTTCTTCATGCCTGGCATATAGCAGGTCCTCAATAAGTATTTGTTGAAAGAATAAATGAACCAACAAGTCTTATTTGAGCACCTGTTATGTGGAGGATAAAAAACTACGACCCAGACAGAGTGTATGATCTAATATGGAAGAGAATATATGTAGGAAAATGCACAAATAACCGCCATATCTGAAAGTGTTTGTGATAAGAATAAATACATCAAAAAAGATCAGGGAGGGTTTAAGGGGGAAAAAAAGGACTTGAGCTTGGGACTTGGTAAGAGTTAAGTGAACAAATGTATTTGTTGTTGAATTTAAGCAAACATATAAAGATGATTAAATCAATATTATTGTAAAATATTCAATAAATTAAAAACAAAAATTATTGGATCATCAAGAAATCTTGGTATAATTATCCATTATTAATCCCCCTTGCATTTTACATTAATATAATATAATTTGAAATAGTCTAGGTTCCTGCAAGCCTCTTTGTCACCTAGTTTTTTTTCTTTAATATGTTATATGTAACATTCATAGTGTGGCATATCCCAAATGTTTCAGTAATTACTCTGTTCATCATTTTATTCTTCGCATTAACCTTCTAGCCTAAGTTATTAAAAATGAATTTAAATAATAAAAATAACATTAGCTGTTTGTGATTTTTAAATTCCTATTAAAGATGTCGAACAATAGATTCTTCATTTTGATTTTTTTTCTTCCCAAGAAGATCAAAGACCTTAATATATTTCTGTTTCCTCCTAGAAAATCTTTTTGAGGACTAGCTGGTATTAGGACATGTTGATTTCATCAGCGTAGGCAGATGTGTTAGGAGCAAAGCAAACTGATAGCCCTACCCCACAAATATTTATGCCCATCTTGTGAATAATGTCATGATCACTTTGATTCTAAGCTAGTTTTCTTACCCCTTTTTCATGCAACTTGCTCCTAACTTCCTTTCCAAACTATCAGGTAGAACCTAGTTATGCCCATTCTCCTTCTCCTATTTCTCCTCCTCCTCCTGTTTCTTCATCTTGTTCATGTCTTCCTTATTAAGTATACAAGGATCATACTGATTTTGTTCATCATTCTATATCCAGCAACTATCAGAGTCTATGAGCTTGATTGGAATCCATATAAATGTTTGCTGAATAATTAATAACCACCTGCTTTGAAAAAGTAAACCCATTCAAATATACCAATATGAGAAAAGCAGCATAGAAAGATTAATCTGACTCCTGAATGTGCACAGTGCGTACTAAAAATGCAATGGCTCTTGATTTATTCACCATTTTGGACTGTTTCTGCTCCTACTCTACCCAATCATGTCTAAAAGGATAGAAGTTTTAGGGCCTGTCTGCTCCACACTCCTTCAGCACTTTTTAGCTGTGTAATTTTGAACCAGTAAATTAACCTTACTGAGCCTCAGGGTCTCTCAATATAAAATATGACTAATAATATCTTGTCTATCTGAAGGCAGTAGATTAGATGAGAAAACCTATTGATTCAATTTATGATGGATGAAGATGTGAATATAATTTTTAAAAATTTATGCATAAAAGTATGTTGAGTTTTTTGCTCTTTGCTTATTAGTTAAAACTAATGTTACTGTAACTAATTCCACACGAGACTCCAAAAACCCCTTAACTTAAAAATAATACATATGTGTGTATGTGTATATATATTATTTTTTTGCTAAGAACTCATGACACATATCTAGTAATGCTGATTAATGCCATCAGTTAGAAGTGTGTAATCCA
Organism: Avahi laniger; assembly: GCA_963575035.1. Classification (NCBI taxonomy): domain Eukaryota; kingdom Metazoa; phylum Chordata; class Mammalia; order Primates; family Indriidae; genus Avahi; species Avahi laniger. The sequence continues at coordinate 3,822 of CAUYSK010078504.1, read as the reverse complement.
TGAAATTTCTTTTTTTAAAGTTTATTTTGATAGATTTAGGGGGTATGGGTGTTTTTTGTTACATGGATGAATTGTATAGTGATGAAGTCAGGGATTTTAGTGTACCCATTCCCCAAAATTTCTAAACATAAATTCAGATCAAAAGCTTTGTCATACCTGGTTGTATCCCTAGATGTTCAATGACATATTTTGAAGGGTTAAAAATTAAAAAACCATCGCCAATGCCCTTTAAATGGCAGTAATTGCAGAATAAGCTATTTTTTTACTTGCATTGAAAATTTACCCCATACTTTTCTTTTATTCATTTAGGAAAGTTGTACCCTAATACCTGATACTGTGCTAGGAGCTGCGGATGCAGCAATGAATAAGACACGATCCCTCCCCTCGAAGAAATAAAATTTTATTGAGGGAAATGGGCAAGTAATCAGAAAATTAAAATATTTTGTTGCAAGTGCTGCAGCAGAGGTGAGCTCAAGATACTTTGGGAACACATGAAGGCTCTCCCAATCCAGCCACAGTGTGGAGGAGTCAGTCAGGGAAGGCTTCCCAGAGGAGATGCTATCAATGTTGCAGTTTTCCTGCCTATTCATGTCCTTCCCAGGAAATGCAAATTATTTAAGCATTTAATGTCTTAGTGAGATATATAGTAAGAATTTATTGTTTGGTTATACTGATTACTTAGTACTTAATACTAAATGGAACTACAAAACACATTACTGAGACTAGAAGTAGGGATGGAAAGAAAAAAAAAGGGGACAAAGAGATGGTTGTCACAAACCTAGTAAATAAGGAATAAGGTATGATGAGGAATCAAATGCTTACTAGTAGAATTCCTGGAAACTAAGAATTAGAAGGCTGAATGCAATCTGGTAGGCGACAGTGCTAAAGATTTTTCTTAGAGGGCGATGTATTAATATTTAGGTTAAGTAACAAACAAGATAAACAATTTGAGTTGTGTGCATTAGGTTTATAGAACTGAGCACCAGGATCAGGACAAGTTGCCACTGAACTATTTCTTTAAGCTTGTTAAATGGTCTGGTAAACCACCTGTTCTGTCTGTTAACCAAAATATGCTGATATGTTGTAGCAGTTACTTTAAAATCTATTCGTAATTACACTCCTGCAATCTGTTTTCAACCCGTATAACACTGTTGCTAATGAATTATGGTAATATTCTTTTGCTAGGTATGCTCATTTTATAGTTGTCAGTTACTTTTTTTATTGTTCCACAAGTTCCCGTGTATTTTGGGAACATACCATCCTAAGTGTTGTTTCACTACATTTTTATAAAAATATGTATACAGCTACCTCATGTATCATCCCCAAATGTTTGTAGATGACTTGCATTACTGCTATCCTGGAGGAGTTAGATCCACATCTGCCTTTTAGGGGACTAATGAGGCTGCACATTGTAGAATTCTTTTACCTCTAAAATTCCACCAGCTCATTTGACTGGATTCTTTTGGAAGATACTGTACCTTCTCAAGTATTGTGCAAAAGTCTACTCTTTTGAATTGACTTGTTAATTAAGGTTGCAAAACTGACTTGCTGAATCATGGTACATTTATTTTAATTATTCTCATCCTGGCTTTCTTCATATTTTCATTATCATTTCAAATACGCATTTAATTTTTGTTTGGATGGTAATTTCAGCCAACTTACCTTCATTTAGGTCACTTTGTACAAAAAATTTAATTATCTCATTGCTTCATCCAATTGATTGATTTCTGCTACAGTATAAACTTTTACACTGTCCTGGATATTTAGACCTTTTCTGAACTTTTTTTATCAGAGTCATCTATTATCTTATCATGTTCATTTTGTTGCTCTTAGGTGATTTATTTTCTCAGTGCTTATTATTTAACTAGGGAAATTAAGATAGGGAGAGAGCTGGAAAGATTAATTTAATCTCCGGACTTCTTTCTGTGCTCTCTGCTCTTATACAGTATTCTTTCTAGAGTATTGCTTCAATAAGAAGAAAAGGAATGCTCATTTAATCATACATCAATCCATTTATTCACTTATTGGGTAACTATCTTTAAAATAGTTATATTCATTTGGTTACAAATGAATGAATATATACATTAGTTTATTAATGCAATCAAAAGCTCTGCTTCCACCAATCAGGTTCTCTTTTTGCTTTACCTATAACTCCCTATAGTCTAAAAAAGGAGAGAGGGAAGGAGTGGGTGGAGAAAGAGAGAGAGATAAAGAGAGATAGAAACAGATTTGTTTAATCAGGAGAGTGACAGAGAGAAAGAGAGTGTGTGTGTTTTAAATCCAGTATTGCTTAGAAAGAGGTAAACCCAAGTCTTAGGTCACTTTCTTTCTGGAGTAGATTTTATTTTGAGCAAAAATTATCAATGTAAAAATAATCTCTGTTTGAATTTGCCATGCATTATCATACACTTTACACAGAAACCTTCTCATGAAAGGTGAATAAATTTTTCTGAAATCATTTTTAAATGTAGCCAATTTATATCAGGTCATGTAACTTGAATGTTGTTAACAACCTGAAAGTTTCATTTCATTTTAATTTTGTCAAAAGAGATCTTGATCTAGAAAAGGACATCTGGGAAAAAACAACCAAAAAAATTAAATATGCTCGCATCATGTTTAACTTGGTAAAGATAAGGTATAATTTATCTCAAGAAATAAATATTATATAATAATAAAGTAACATTAACAAATAGTTTATGTGAGAAGTATGTAGTCCTGTCTCCAAAAATGGCTTTTCAAGTTGTGATTATGAAATAATCTTGCAAATAAATAACTACAGCTCAATGAAATTTAGAGGCATGCATCTTCAACATAATTGAACTAGTTTCGATGATGTGAAAATAATGCATATGCAGTGTACAGAGTTTGTGCATATTTCAGTTACCCAAAGCCAAGATTAGAGGCTTAAAGAATAGATTTTATACATTTAAACCTAGCAGACTTACAGCAGTAAGACTTCATGGCACCCATAATCTCCCTGAATACCCAGCAGCAACAACAGAGAAGATATACCAAATCCTTTCATTCTTCTGAAATCAATCAGTATTCAACACTTTTCAGGAAATCTAATTATAAATAGTTATTTATTTTGGTACCCATCTATCCGTATCGTGACTTCCTTTTGGCATCCAGTGCCCTCATTTCCCTAAGCCATTCAGGAACCACTATGCCAATACCCAACTATGGTTTTGTTCTTGAGTCTTACTTAAATCTCCTGTGAAAACACACACAACAGTCAAGTCTTACATTTCCTAGGTCCCACTCTTTTAAGGTTTAATTTGCAAATTAATTTCCAGAGCTGTATTATTCAACTTGTTAGCCATTTCAAACAGTATCTGACTACCATTTCAAAGTGTTTAAATATATGCAACGAATTTGTGTATACTGCACACTCAATATGTCATTTCATTCTACACTGATTACCCTCTATTGGCGATTGTCTTCCTCTTCGGGGCTAAAACAAATGCTGAAGTAAAATAGTGGTGGAGTTTTTCAATATTCTGTAGGAATATGAGATGAAGAGATTGCCTTTTTTAAATAATCAGGCACCTCAGTATTTCATGTAATGCTTCCTCATTTCACACTTACCATACTCATGATAGAGAATGTTTATGTGGGTATGGAATTACAGAATATTTTGCTTGATTTTGTTTACATTGATATTATTATCATAAAATTATGTGATGTTTCTTTTACTGGAAGGAACAGTAAAATTCAGCATACTCCCCCAAACTTCACTCAATATGCAAATATATTCACAACTTTGAATCAATTTGAAGTGATTTAGGTCTACAATATGTTCTTTCTATCTCTCTGTTTACA
>CAUYSK010078503.1:0-13341 GCA_963575035.1 Avahi laniger | reverse complement strand
TGATTGACATGCCTTCAAGTTCATTGATCCTTTCTCTTTGGTGTCCTATGTGCTATTAAGCTAATCCAATGAATTTTTAAATATAATTTTTATTCTAGAATTTCCATGGGGTTCTCTTTTAGAGTTTACAAAAATAACCCTGTTTTTATTATTTTTTTTTTTTTTTTTTTTGAGACAGAGTCTCACTCTCTTGCCTGAGCTAGAGTGCCGTGGCGTCAGCAACCTGTGAGGTTGCTCACAGCAACCTCAAACTCCTGGGCTCAAGCTATTCCCCTGCCTCAGCCTCCCGGGTAGCTGGGACTATAGGTATATGCCACTGTAGCCGGCTAATTTTTTTTCTATTTTTAGTTGTTTGGCTAATTTCTTTCTATTTATAATAGAGACGGGGTCTTGCTGTTGCTCAGGCTGGTCTCGAACTCCTGAGCTCAAGCAATCCTTCCACCTCAGCCTCCCAGAGTGCTAGGATTACAGGCGTGAGCCACCTCGCCCGGCCAATAGTTTTTCTATTGGAAGAAATAATCACCAAAAATTTAAAATTTGATGAAAAGTATCAACTTACAAATTCAAAAAGCTCATCAAACCCCAAGTAAGAAAAACACATCTAGGCACATAATAGTTAAATTGTTAAAAAAAACCAAAAGTAAAATGAAAATCTAAAAAGCGTCCAGAGGAAAAAAGGAAAATCATAATGAAAAGAATAATGGCTAACTTCTATTTAAAAGCAATGGTGGGGCCAGGTGTCGTGGCTCACACTTGTAATTCTAGCACTTTGGGAGGCTGGGAAGGGAGGATTGGTTGAGGCCAGGAGTTTGAGACCAGCCTGAGCAAGAGACCCCATCTCTACAAAAAATAGAAAAATTAGCTGGGCTAAACATGCCAAATAAAAGGCAGAACTCATCAAATCAGTCTAACTATGTTTGTTTAGAAAGAGATGCACATTAAATATTAAAACAAAGTAAAGGATGTGAAAGCAAAAGGATGAAAAGAGGCACAGTACACAAACACTGATCATGTGAACGCTGATGTGACTGTATCAATATCAAACAAAACAGGCTTCGGGACAAGGAGTACCGCCAAAGGTAAAAGGGAACATTTTGTGAAGATAAAAGTTTCAATTCCTCAAAAGAAAAAAACTATCCTTAAATGTGTATGGATAACACAGAGCTTCAAAATGTATTGATAACAGAGCTTCAAAATACTTGAAGCGAAAGTTGACAGAAATAAAGGGAGAAATGAATCTGTAATTATAGTTGGAGATTTTAACACTTCTCTCTCAGCAACTGGTAGAATCAGTTGACAAAAAAAGCAGTAAGGATATAGAAAATTTGAACAATGCTATCAACCAGCCAAACCTACTTGACATTTATTGATAACTCTGCCAACAACTGCAGAAGGTACACATAGAACATTCACCAATATAAAACATATGCTGGGTCTCTAATAACTGGACCTGTCCTACCTCAGGATCTTTGTACTTACTGTTCCTATCCCTGGAACAATTTTCCTTCAGCTGTCCACATGGCTCATTCCCTCACCACCTTTTATGTCTCTAAACAAATGTCACCATCTCAGGGGGACCTTCCCTCACTATTTTATTTTGTTGTATACCTCCTCCCAGAGCGACTCCCTATCTTTCTTTCTGTGGCTTCCAGGCGACTGGCTATCTCTGGAGTGCCAGATCTGGGGTGTACTCACTCTTCCCTGGCTCGAGCCTGAGGTCTGAGACATCTGAAAGGGAATTGCCCAAACACTGCAGCTTGTCGTGAGCAGCAACAAAAACAAGTGCCAGATGCCTTATCACGGCCCTTCCTTGTTGCTAGAAAGCCACAGCTGATGCAGAATGTGGAATGAAGGGCTCAGGTGTCCCTAAGGATTTGACCATGCAACCAGAGGGGCTGAAGGGTAAAAGAGGAGAAGGTGGCTGATGAACAGGGGCTAGAAAGGGGAGGAGAAGGAGCTACCATCACTGTTAGTTATTTTGCTTAATTAATTCCACATGTGAATTAATTAAAGCCAAAACCGTAGCTCAGATTGTCATAAACACTTGCCCTGTGCTCATCCCCTACTACCGGGAGTGCCTGGCCTTCCATGTCACCTGCTGGCATCTACTCATCAGAGGCAGAAGACAAGATGCCTGGGATCAAACAGAGATTCTCCAGGGATCATGCCAGGCCCTGTCTTCCCTGGGCAATGGCAACTAAATATGAGCTGGGGAGAAATGTACCAGAGCCACATAGTCCCTACCCTTAGGAGCTTGTGGTTTAACAGGAATGGGAAAAACAGACCCACAAACATGTCATTTCAAAAGCACATTGCCTGTAACCATCTGCATTGCCTTTAACCGCCACTTCCCTGGTTTGGTCAAACACTCAGGGTGCTGTGCTTAATGCGGAGGACAGTGTTGCTCAAACCCTAATGAATCGCCTGGAGATCTTGTTACTGTGCAAACCAGGCTTTGATTAGCAAGGCTGTAGGGGACTCAGAGATAACCAAAGATAAGGTCCCTGTCTTCATTTTGCATAAAATCCAGACAATACTGCAGGAGTGAGAAGGTGAGAAGTGCCCAAAGGCCTGTGGAAGGAGAGCAGAGAAAGGATTTCATTGGTTTCAATAAAAAAGCACATGATTTTGGTAGATTTCAAACCTCAAGCCATTTGACAGATTTAGTGTCTAAGGGCATTTGACAAGAGAGAGAGCTGGGTGGGGGTGGAGAACAGAAACTCAAAGAAGTGTAGATGAAGCCAGTGCCCATACCACCCAGGAGGATATGCTACTAGAATCCTTATTTTTCCTCTATCCATTCTGATGGAAATTGCTGGAGGGGAAGACACTGCAGTCTTGGCCAGGTCATGTGGAGGTTTTCCTATAGGCAAAGAAGGCCTGGGATTGGCTGTGGGGAGCCTCAGAGAAACGGGCCATGAGAACTGGTTCAGGGGTGGACCCTTCTTGGAAAGGGCGATGAAAGCAGAGAGGGCCAAGCAGCAAGTAAGACGATGACTCCCTGTGAGTTAGTCTTGAATTCTTGTCATTTCTAAGCAGGGGACCCTGCTTGCTTCTTTTGAATCGGGTCTGCTTTGGTGGGTACAGATTTGGGTACAATCTGAAATCTAATGCCCTCCCTGATTCAGGGTTAAGTCAGGCTCATCACTCAGTATCAGTGTAGGGAAGGAATCCTCAGAGTATCATGGGATTTTAGAGCTAGAAGGCCCTTCCTGTGGCCCAACACCTCTTTATGATAAAGAAACACCCCAGACTCAAACTCCAGACCTGTGCTCTCTGAAATGGCCCGCAATGCTTCCCGGTCCCTGGAGCTAAGATCCCCAGTCAAGATTGCTCCCTAGTCCTCCTAGAAACCTGCCTGTAATCCCTCAGCAAGGCAGCAGGATAGGGAGAAGGGAGGCACAGCTGCTGCTGGGGCGGAGGGTAGGGCGTGAGGAAGGCCAATTTATCAGCTTTCGGGCCATCCTCGGAGGCCAGTAGGCAGAGCTGTGTGCCCGATGATTCAGTCCCCGAGAAGCAGAATGAGAGGGAGAGCCAGGGCACTTGGCTGCCGAGAATGGTGGAAGTTAACCTGGAGTATGACCTTCCCCCCACCGAGAGTGAGGGAGGGCCAGAGGAGTGGGGTCCAATGGTGCCACTCCAAAGTTAGGAAGGCCATATGTCTGGGTTTGCCTAGAATGGTCACGTTACATAACTTTTATCCAAGCATAATTATTAAAAGTTCCCCCTTTCATTATGCAAAGTATCCTGTTCTGGACAATATTTCTGTGGTGACCCTGGCATAGCTCCAAGTCTTTGACTGCAAAGGCTGAGGAGTGGGGTTGCTGAGCCCATTCCCTGGGCCTGTGGGGCTTCTCTTCTCTGCCACTCACTACTCTGAATCATTCTGGATACCTCCAGGATCCAGCATGGGCAGGAATAGGACTCCTGTGGTTAGATCACTCTTCTCAGAAGCCCTGGGAGGCCAGCCTGGCCTCAGGGCAGCTCCAGAAGCGTACTGAAAGGACCTGGAGACACCCAGGGGCTAGCTCAAGATCTGAGGTGGCTGGAGATGTCCCTTGACTGCACCCCAAGCCCTGCTCTAAACCTTACTCAAAGTCTTCCACTGGGGAGGAGCAGAGCTTGGGACAGGGCACACACTTGCAGGATATTTGCACCCTGATGTTAGAATTTCTCCTCATGGGGTGGGGCTGGGGAAATAGCAGGGACTGTATAGTGGTGAATCTGGACCCAGGAAGGCCAGGACACTATCCAAGGCAAGATAATTAATTAATTATAATTAAAACTACAGTAGCACTAGTCATTGACTACTTATATTGTTGCAGGCTGCCTTCCTATACCAGGGGGTTGGCTCTAGCACAATTCAGCTACAAGCATTTGAGGAGGTCACATTCCAAGGAATTACACACCAGACTTGCCTTCCCATGGGACCCCAATTGTGATGGTATTAAGTGGTAAGGCCAAATAAATAAATGGGACCTGATCAAATTAAAAGGCTTCTGCACAGCCAAAGAAACTGTCACAAGAGAGAACAGACAGCCTACAGAATGGAAGAAAATTTTCACATGCTACACATCTGATAAAGGGCTGATAACTAGAATCTATTTAGAACTCAGGAAAATCAGCAAGAAAAAATCAAACAACCCTATCAAAAAGGGGGCAAAGGACATGAACAGAAACTTTTCAAAAGAAGACAAAATAATGGCCAAGAAACATATGAAAAAATGCTCAACATCTCTAATCATCAGGGAAATGCTAATCAAAACCACAATGAGATATCACTTATCTCCAGTGAGAATGACGTTTATCAAAAAGTCCCAAAGCAATAAATGTTGGTGTGGATGCGGAGAGATAGGAACACTCACACACTGCTGGTGGGACTGCAAACTAGTGCAACCTCTGTGGAAAGCGATATGGAGATACCTTAAAGAGATACAAGTAGATCTACCATTTGATCCAGGAATCCCATTACTGGGCATCTACCCAAAAGAACAAAAGACACCTGCACTTGAATGTTCGTAGCAGCATAATTCACAATTGCAAAGATGTGGAAACAACCCAAGTGTCCATCAATACCTGACTGGATTAATAAAATGTGGTATATGTACACCATGGAGTACTATTCAGCTATAAAAAACAATGGTCATATAGCACATTTTCCTGGATAGAGCTGGAACCCATTCTACCAAGTGAAGTATCCCAAGAATGGAAAAATAAGCACCGCATGTACTCACCAGCAAATTGGTTTTTTTTTTTTTTTTTTTTGAGACAGTCTCACTCTGTTGCCCGGGCTAGAGTGAGTGCCGTGGCGTCAGCCTAGCTCACAGCAACCTCAAACTCAAGCGATCCTCCTGCCTCAGCCTCCCCAGTAGCTGGGAGTACAGGCATGTACCACCATGCCCGGCTAATTTTTTTTCTATATATTTTTAGTTGTCCAATTAATTTCTTTCTAATTTTAGTAGAGATGGCGTCTCGCTCTTGCTCAGGCTGGTTTCAAACTCCTGAGCTCAAACAATCCACCCGCCTCGGCCTCCCAGAGAGCTAGGATTACAGGTGTGAGCCACCGCGCTCAGCCAACAAATTGGTTTTAAGTGATCAACACCTAAGTGCACATATAGGAACAACATTTATCCGGCATCAGGCAGATGGGAGGGGGGCGGAGGGGATGGTATATACAAACATAATGAATGTGATGCGCACCATCTGGGGGATGGACACGCTTGAAGCTCTGACTCGGGGGAGAAGGGGGAAAGGGCGACATAACCTAAACATTTGTACCCCCACAATATGCAGAAATAAACAAATAAAAAAAAGAGGTAGGGCCTTTAAAAGGTTATTAGGTCATGAGGGCTTTGGTCTCATGAATGGATTAATGCTGTCACTGTGGGAGTAGGTTAGTTATTGTGGGAGTGATGTTCTGATAAAAGGATAAGTTTGGCCCCATCTTCTCTGTCTCATGCACTCACTTCCACCTTCTACCATAGGACAACACAGCATGAAAGCCTTTGCCAGATGCTACCACTAAGCTCTTGGACTTCTTAGCCTCCAGAACCATAAGCCAAATAAATTTCTTTTCTTTATAAATTACTCGGTCTGTGAAATTCTGTTATAGCAGTAGAAAACAGACTAAGCCACTTCTGGAGAAGTCACATGTTCCTCCTTCCATGGAGGCTGATTGGGGCCTCAACTTCCCTGTCTTTCCCCACCATCGTACACTGCTCCTGAAGGTGGGAGGCAAATTTTATTCCAAGCCTGAAATGTTCCTAGGGTCCAGGTATCCAGAGAGTCCCCGGGCCCCAGGGAGGGCTCTTACTGCAGCAGATGTGACAATGCCCATGTCATTGGGGTTAGTGGTGGGTCAGGCCTGGGCCTGGTGCCTCTGCTTAGCTGAAGAGCCCTCCACTTAGCTCCTGGTGAAGGTCTTGGAAAATAATTAATAAGAAGAACAAATTATAGCTGGCATCCTCAAGGCCTGTGCTCCTGTGGACTTTGTAGAGCCAAGCCACCATGCTAGGCAAGGCCTGCCTACCTGAAGACATCCACTTAAGAAAGAATTAGCCTCTATCTTATTGAAGCCATGGTTATTTTGTGTGTCTGTCACCCACAGCCAAGCCTAATCCCAACTGATACAAGTATATTAAGACTTATTATTTACATCCCATTTATTTCCAGAAATAACTTGAGATGATTTATAGTCAATAACAAATAAATGATAGAATCATTCAAACAGGGATAAATAAATAAGAAGCATATAATAAAATGGGGTGACAGTTATTCCAGAAAATGTAGATTAGGGCTAATTATTATAACTGTGTGCATTATTTCACATCTAACTTCCTGGCAGCCAAGTCAAATAAGGGACACTTGGTGACTTACATACTTCTCATTATCACTGTGAGTGGTTTAAAAGAAAGTTCTAATCCCAGGGCTACCACTGGCATCTCACAAGGCAAACTCGTTGTTATCAATAGCATTATCCCACAGCAAGGAAGGAAGTAAACTGGAAACCTACCTTGGACAGTGTGCACCAAGTTCCCCACCTACCACCCCGATTCATGCTCCTCTCTTCTCTCAACAGTGTCCTGGGAGGATTGTGTCAGTCTGTTCTTTTGCCCTCTGACTCCCATTGGTTTGGGCAGTGGGGGGCCATGGGAGATCAGAAGGTGGGAGGAGGAGAGACCAGATATTTATTCTTCAGTGGTGACATGCTTGTCTGTGGCTGCATTCCTCACACAGCTCTGGTCAGGCTCTCTCATTCCTAGAGTTTGTCAATGGGCTCTAAGAACAACTCTCAACTCAGAACTAGGGGTAACAACTTCCCACTATTGCCAGTCCCTCAGTACTTCACTCTCCGTATTGGCTCCCTTTAACCCTGTCCCTTCCATAGTTCATTTTCCCTTCATTTATCTCCCTGTTTTCACCTCAGGGTCACAAGATGCTGCCTAGCTCCAGACATCCCACCTATCTCCAAGGTAGGAAGAAGAGCAAAAGGACCATGCCATGCCAACTGTCTCTCTTCTGCCCCAGTCTTCTCCAGACTTCTGTTTGAGTCATAAATGGATCCTAGATCCTCTCCTAGATGCAAGGGAGGCTGAGAAATTGGGGAACAGAATTGTCATGACTGGGTTAGGCAAATTATGATTTATTGGTTGGACCAGGGCACATTGCATCATCTCTTTAATAAAGGAGAGCAGGGAGCATTGGCACTTGGTGGGCTATGAATAGAACAGCAGCAGTGAAGCTTCCTAAGGCTGGGGGTGTTGCCTGTGCCCAACGTAATGGTGAACAGATAACTGAGACAAGCTGGTGGAGAAGAGTTTCTGCAGCCAACGATAGGTTTTAGGGACTGACTCATGTCCAGTTCCCCACTTTGGTGAGAATTATCGAGACCACAGGTAGAGACAAATCCTAGACACAGCCAGAAGACTCCTCTGCAAAGTCTTCCACTGTGGTCTTGGAATGTCTTTCTCCCTCCTCCCTGTGTCCAAGCTCATACGATACTTTTGCTAAATCTCTGACCCCACTGTATTGCAATTATCTTTCCACATTAGGCTGTCTTCACCCACTAGACTGGGAGTTACTTGGGGACAGGAATCTTGTCCTGTTTGTGTCTGGGACCCCTTGCCCAATTAGTGCCTGACATATAATAACAAATGCTCCATAAGGGTTTGTTGACTGAGCGACTGATTAACTAAATAAAGGAATGGGAGTTGGACTGTGCTACCTATCCTAATATGCTGTGTAACCTTGGGCAAATAACCTCTTTGAACCCAGTACCTTGTCTGTAAATTTGAGAGACTTGCACTAGAAAATCTCTAAGATGTCTTCTCACTCAGACGTTTGGTGATTGTTAACTCCCGCCATGAACCACAGAATTTCCACCTCTGGAGTTATTTATTTGCATTGAGGTATTATCTATCTAGATATCTCTTATTAAAATGCACATACACCGTATGAGGAAGTTATCACAGTAAAAAAATCCACCAGCATCAGAGGAAAAATCTCCAGTGTCTGTGATTAGTTGGTTTCAGGGAGAAGTGTCTTGAGAGAATGAAGCACAGGAGACAGAAGTTTTGATGTGGGTAGGAAAGAAAGAATGTCTGAAGCAAGGTACACTGTCCAGGTACTTTGGGACTAGTTGAGATTCTGCAAGAAATGGAGAGGAGGCAGGGAGCCTGGCTAACTAGAACATAGGGGACATAATTATGGACAGTGGGGAATTGTGGGTCCACAGAAAGGTACCAAAGAAAATGCCATCAATGTGCTCATGTCTGTCTAGCAGAATAGCTAAACACAAATGAACCAGGCCGCGGGTTGCAGAGGAGCAGGGATGGAGCAAGAGCTGACGCTTTGCTCTAAGTAGGGTGGTCAAAGGACTGATAGGAGACCCCTCTGGCTAGTAGGTTGCCAAGATGTGTCCTGCGGCCATCAGTCTTCCACTGTGATACCCTGTGGGATGGTCCTTAGGATCCTGTATGGCTGATTGAACTGGAGAGGAAGAGCCTGTCCCCCATACCTTCCAGATCCTCCCCCCAGCCTGGTATGCACAGGGGGAAGTCATACCCAAGGCAAGTGGCACTCTTCTCAAGGTGCCTACTTTTGTCTTTTTGTGTAACTTGTCACATTCTCTCCCCCTCACAGATATTTTTGCCTTGAGTATAATGCTATTAATTTATTATTAGTCACTTGCCATGGGTAATCCAATTTTTTAACCCTAGGTACATTGGATTACTCAAAATCTTTGATCTATAACACTCTCTTTTTATTGGTCCAGGCACGGCCTGTCTTTGTGTTTATTTATCTATTTATTTCAAAATAACATAAGAAACACGAACTATTCCCCAGCACTAGAACCAAAACACGGGGCATACCCACATCGACTTGTGTGCTCCTCCTTCGTCCTAACCCTCCACCTGCTGCTCTGCTATCCCACGTAGATTATTTTTAAAATTTGATCTCTTAAATTGTGCGAGGTAGGAGGCTATGAGCGGGTGTGGGACTCACGAAGGATCACAAACTACCACAGTTTATTCACCAGGACCTGAGCCAGCACTGCCACATCCTAACTGGCTGAATTTGCTCGTGTCCAGAGGGACCTGAGCCTCAGTCAATGACACATGTTCACAGCATTGTGGCTGGAGTCGCCAACCCACAGTGAAGAAAGGTTGTCCACAAAAATATTTCATATCGTTTTAAAATTTCATCTAAGCCAAGGTTTCCCCACTTTGGCACTGCTGACACAGTGAGCTGGATAACTCTTTGTTGTGAGGGCTGCCCTGTCCATTGCAGGATGGTTAGCAGAACACATGGCCTCTACCCAGTAGATGCTAATAGCACCCCCCAGTTCAGCAAATTCTGCAAAAAAGCCCCTAAAATACAATGCCCCTCCCTAAAAGAAAATACACACACATCTGTGCTATAGAGCCTTGCTACACAGTGTGGTCCTAAAACTAGCAGCCTGAAGAACATCTGGAAACTCACTAGAAATGCAGAATCTCAGGTCCCACCCCAGATCTATGAACCAGGACCTGCATTTTAACAAGATCCCCAGGAGATTTATCTACACAATGAGATTACACAAATTGCACTTCTGTGAATAAAGTGGGCCCAGATGCAGTATTTCTCAATGGGGGGCAGTTAACACGAGGTGGGGGGGATTATTGCCATTTTGGGTAAGACAATCCGTTGTGAGGGATTGTCCCCACTTTGCAGAACATCCTGTCCCATCCCCATTAAATGCTCACAGTGCTCTTCTTCACAGTACCCAAGACAACCAGAAACACCCACCAATGCCTGCTGGGGAGCAAAACAACCTTGGGGTGTGAACCCCTGGAAAGGTGAGTTTCTTGCAGCAAGGTGGGTCCCTCCACTCATAAGACCTTGGGTGAATACAACTTGCCTGAAAATAGGGCTGCCTGTCTGCAGAAGGGTCCAGGCGGGTGAGGAAAGATGCAGGAATTAACACATCACAGTTCCATCATGTCCTCAAGGGGTAGGGGGTGCAGGGAGATGCCAGGTGATGAGGCATACCCCAGCCAATGTCCGAGCTGAGGGCAGCAAAGAGTGAAACAGAGGAGATATAGGAGCCCTGGGGGAGAGGCAGGAGCCCTGCAGGGAGAAGCAGGAGCTGGGAAGTGCAGCCTAACCAGTCTGACCAGCTGGGCCTGTTCACGCTGGTCCTGGCAGCCTCAATGGTCTAGTCAGGATAAACCAAATAAATGGAGAGTTGTGTCTGCGATGAAGAGGAGGGGAATGCATATACATGGGCAAGGAGGCCATTGTGTGCCCCATCCCCTTACCTGTGATAAGGGCAAGGGATCTACAGGCTCTTCCCAGAAGTGGGAGGAGTGGGTGGCCTCACAGCTAGAACACTTGAGAGCTCAGAGGTAAGAGCCCCTGCTTCCAGACTACAGCTGGATGCCCGCCCTACACTGGGAACAGAAGGAGCTGGGTTTGCCCTCTGACCTTGCTGCTTGCCAGGCGAGTGAGCCAGGGGCACCTCCTGCCCAGTGCCCAGAGGTCCAGGGCACTTTCATTCTCCTGTCTCCTGAGTTCCTTCTGTGCTGTTCCGTCCACCTGGAAAGCCCTTCCTCTCCTTTTAGTAACTCCTCCTTTTTTCAAGCCCCTTACCCCTTGGCAGCACTTTCCAACCTCCCTTTCTCTCAGCCCCCAGGCTCAGCTAGCGGAGAGACCTCATCCTCTTTTGAGTTCCCCTAACTCCAGGAACAAACCAGGGTTACAGCTCATACACTGTTATGTCACAGATTGCTTTTGTCACGGATAGGACTGGTGCTTTTTTCATATTTATATCCTTGGTGTCTGGCACAGCACTGGACACAAGATATTTAATAAATGTTTGTTGAATGAATGAAGGACATTCTAGAGTGTTTGGTGTAACAAGATCATGTGCTAGCTATTCTCTTTTGTTCATTTCTGTTAGTCAGTCAGTAAACCAATGTTTATTGAACACCTGCTTTGGGCCAGGTCCTAGAAAGGAAGAGTCAGAACTGATACACCCTGCCCCGTGACTCTTACTATCCAGTGAGGGAAACTCCGTGGAACCCCGGAGCCTCTGACTGCTAGAATGAGGTCAGCCGGTCCAATTTCTTTGTTTACAGTTGAGAAGGAAACTGCAGCCTGTGGGTGGGAGGGATGAGCCTCTCTCATGCTTGTCTGTGTAGTGGGGTCTTCTTTGTGACAGCTGCCATAGGTAATCCATGTTCAGGGCTGGAGTCGGGTCCAGACACACATTTCACAGCTGACAGAAGCCAGCCTCTCAAACACAACAGTTCCCCTGCTGAAAACACGGGGGACCAGAGCTAGCTGACATCCCTGCCTCTTCTGCTGGATGCCCACTGCCTCTTGTAACACCTCGCAGTGGGGCTGGATGCAAAATCAGAAACAGGCTCAGATTCATCCAGAGAGGTTTGCAGCCCTCCACTTTGTCTTTGGCTGTTAGGAGATGACGTGTTTCTAACTCTGCTTGTCACAGGATTCTTTTCTCCTTGTTTTAGCTTGAAGGCCTGTGTCGGAAGAAAAGCATGGAAACCCCAGAGGGAATGAGTCTCAAAGACCTACACGGAGAAAAAGGGAAACTTGTGTGGTTCTGTCCCGGCTCAAGAGACTGGGGCCCTCATCTTTGACATGTTCAAGCCCACGGGTGAGTCTGGAATTCTGAAACGTGACCAGTTCCTCCAAAGTTGTTCTACGAGGGTCCCAAATTCAGATTTCCCATTGGCCCTCAGTCTCCCAGGGTTGTTGTTGTTTTTTTGTTTGTTTGTTTGTTTGTTTTGAGACAGAGTCTCACTCTGTTGCCCGGGCTAGAGTGCCGTGGCATCAGCCTCGCTAGCAGCAACCTCCAACTCCTGGGCTCAAGCGATCCTCCTGCCTCAGGCTCCCAAGTAGCTGGGACTACAGACATGTGCCACCATGCCCAGCTATTTTTTCTCTATATATATTTTTAGTTGTCCAGATAATTCCTTTCTATTTTTAGTAGAGATGGGGTCTCACTCTTGCTTAGGCTGGTCTCGAACTCCTGACCTTAAGCAAGCCACCCGCCTTGGCCTCCCAGAGTGCTAGGATTACAGGCATGAGCCACCGCACTGGGCCTTCCCAGGGTTGTTTTAAGAAAGGAAGAATGTTGGCAAATTCTGGCTGGGAACCCCCACCTCCAGGTAAAGCTAAAAAAAGGACAGCCTTTAGGGAAGAGGGTAAAGGTGGGAACAGAGGCCAAATAGCCTGTCACCTCCCTTAATTCTTAGTCTAGCTGGGGCCAACTTAGTTCCCACATTCAACCAAACTAACTTGTTTGCAATCATCTGGTACCCTCCCAGCCTTGGGTGGGAGGGGGGCTCTGATTTCAGCCTTTCCTTGGAAGAGCAGTTGTGGAGCCCAGATCTGCAAGAAAGCCTCCTGGCTGGGCCCCTCAGAACGTCAGAAGCAAACTTTCCACCATCTGCACTAAGCCCCAGGAGGCAATGTCTGAGAGAGGAAGAGAGAAAGCCTGCCTGGCAGAAAAGCAATGGGAGCTCACAATGGGAGATCGGGCATATCCACCCCAGGCGCTCCATCTTCCTGTCAGCTTCCCACCTTGGTTGGCTCAGCCAGGAGCCGTCCCTACCACAGTTCAGCTATCCCAGATCCTAACCTTCTCCAGTAAGGATAGAGCAGTATGTAACTCATTTCCTCAGGCGTCAGAGCTATGGAGTCACATGAACACTAGTCATGAAAATTCCACTGGCCCATAGGCCCTCCAGTCCCAGGGCCATGGCTAGCACACACAGGGCTTTGTGTGAATCAGAAAAAGGAGGCCCCTCTGGGCAGATGCACTTTTTTTTTTTT